>LBNU01030623.1:0-18199 GCA_014162995.1 Artemisia annua
GAATTAGAATTGGGTGTTCTTGGTTTGTGAAATTTTGTTGCAATTAACTGTCAAAAGCTGTTTGGGTATGTCATTAGGAGATGAGAAATCATATTTGTGAGGTTTATGTTTCATTAATATTGCTTCGTGGACTTGATTTGGTTTTCTTTATGAGTCAAAATCGTTGTTGGGTCATGTATGGATTATGTCTTGAATATTGTAGTCATGTTTGTTTTTGTGTTAACTTGGCTATACCCACGTACGTAAACAACAACATTTTTCTTGTAGGATTGTACTGATTTAGTGATCTTGATAGCGAGTATGATTATCATGATAGCGAGTATGGTGTTTTTTCATTATGCTAGCAAGTATGTAACTTTTAATGAGCTAGCGAGTATGGTACTTTTAATGAGCTAGCGAGTATGGTACTTTATTTGTGCTAGCGAGTATGGTGATTAACATTGTTTGCTTAGCGAGTATGAAACAATTTTTTTGCTTAGCGAGTATGAACCATTTTTTGCTTAGCGAGTATGAAACAATTTTTGCTTAGCGAGTATGAACCATTCTATGAGCTTAGCGAGTATGATGCATTTTATGAGCTAGCGAGTATGAAACCAATTTTATTTGCTTAGCGAGTATGACTTGTGTTCATATGCTTAGCGAGTATGATGATTAAGCATAGCGAGTATGGTCTGCTTCTCTTGTATAGCGAGTATGGTGTGTGTTCTTGCATAGCGAGTATGGTAATATATTTAATAAGACAGCGAGTATGGTGATGGTCTGTTTTGTGCTTATCATATTAATATGTGTGGTACATTGGTCTATGATTCTAATATGCACTTGTATGATGTGTTTTGGCATATACTTGGTCTATGTTCAATCTTATGGATGTATACGTGCTTGTTATACATTCTTTCACTCCGAGTAAGGAGATTGGATTAGAACCATCATCGTATGGGTTCTATTTTTGTCCATTTTATGAAAAGAAACTCTGCCAAAAATTTTCAAAACAATAGCATGTATGTAGTGTACCTGGTTGAGTGTGTCTGTGATGTTTTCATGATTTGTAATAGTCATAGGATTATTCACTAACGTTAACTCGTCCACATGTACTTGTTGCTTGTGTTGTTCTCTTTCAGGTATCAAAATGTCTCAAACACCGACTCCTCGACATGAACTGATTCATGGAGAAGAAAGAGACATCAGCAAATCCAACCTAAGGATTGATCTAGAAAAGATTACGTGCCATCCTACCTGTGCCATCATTCCAATAATTCTGCAACATCACTTCATCAGCAAAGTCCTTACTAACACATGTTCTGTACCTGAAGTCTACATTCTACAGTTCTGGAAGGATTTTAAACCCAATAAGGATCACGATGCAATCACTGTACGTATAGACAGCAGAGATATCAAGTTCAAGGTGGATACTCTCAGATCGGTATTGGGTCTCCCTGCTAAAGGATCCAAAGAAGTTCCAAAATTTACAAACCCACCTTCTCTGTCTGAAGCTATCGGATTCCTTAGAAAACTTGGGTATGATGAATCAGAAGAAAGAATCACACTCCTCAAAACCATTAACCGCAAAAACATTCCACAACCATGGCTAACACTTTATGCCATTCTCACCAACTCTATCACCGGTAGACAAACTGGTCATGGGCACCCATCACTCGAATTTCTGCAATTCTTCTGGGGTGTAATCAACAAGGCCAATATTGACTATGCTCAGATTATATGGGATGACATGCTGTATCAGGCTGCTCGAATTAAGAAACAGCAGGACAAGAAAGTACCATTCTCCAGATTCACCAAACTCCTAATCCTTCACTTCATGAACAAATATTCTGACATTGATCCTAGAGTCAATGACAAACAACATACACCATCTATGGATCATCTACTCACATCTGCTCGTGTTCAATCCACCAGCACTACCAGGAAAGGAATGAGGATTCCGGAATGTCTACTATCTGATGAAGTCCGTGAAACAGAGGAATATAAAGTATATGATGCTGCTGAACGAAGTGGACAGGTTGGTGCCAAGCTGTTGAAGGTTCCCAAAAGAAGATCAAAGAAGGTAACACGCCAACCGAAAAAGAAACTCGCTCCCATCGATGAACCCGATGAACCTGTTGAAGAAGAAGTTGTCAAGGAACCTACTAAGAAAAGAAAAACAGGAAAGGGAAAAGAGATTGAGTCTTCTAAAGAAGCGAGTCAACCACTAACTGCTTCAGAAGAGGCTAAGTTACTCAAGCAGACATTGAAAGAAAGCAGACTGGTTGAGGAAGAGAGACTGGAAAAGTTGAGAAAGAAAGGTCAAGGCTCCAGCTCAAAAGCAGACACACAACCAGAGGAATCTGAAAGATCGGGCTCCAATACTCAATCTGAGTCTCATCACAGTAGTGAATCAGACAACGCCGAACAATCCTCAAGTACAGCAACAAAGTCTGGTAAGGACGATGAATCTGAGCAAGAACAGGAGGAGAGTAGTGATGAGCGGGTGAAAGTATCTGATGATGAAAAAGTTAAGGATAGTGATCAGGAAAGTGAAGATGATAATGAAGACGAAGAAGATGAAAAGAAAGATAGTGATGAGGAATCTGATGATGAAAAGAATGAAAGTGAAAATGAAGGAGGTAACCTTGATGATCAACCAGAATCGGACGACGAAAGCAACAGAGTCGACGATTATCAAATTGTTCCAAGCACTGCCGTATCTCAGAAACATCCTGAACCTTCCACTGAAACACAACCATCAAAACAAGTACAATCGTCTCCAAAAACTTCAAAGAGTGGACCTGGTGCACTTAATATGATCACCAGAACTGTTAACAAGCTTAAGGAGGAACAAGACAAGCAGAAGTTGAAGCTGGATAAACTGGAAGGTCAAAGTATCGAAAAAGCCATCAAAGAAAAGGTACCAAGAGAAGTCGAAAAGTATCTCCGTGACAACCTCCCGGGAACATTGGAAGAGTTCGTCAAAAGAGATCTAAAGGAGATTGTTTCGAAAACTTTACAGACTACTCCAATGACTCTTCAAACAGTACCAGCTAAGCCAACTGTTGATGAACTTAAAGGTCAACTCCTGGAAGCTATTGTCGATGACCCTAATGAAGCTGAACTTCGAAAAGCTTTGATGGAATCAATGAAGAAAGCCTCTACAAAGACCGCTTCTTGTAAACCACCCAGACAACCAAAAAGACGCAGAGATGACAAAGACCCAGATGATCGTCCATCTGAGCAAAGAAAGAAGAAATTTCATGAATCATCCTCATCTCGACCTCTCACCGGTAAAACGTCTGAAACAAGGAAAGAGTCTTCCCAAGGGCAGTCTTCAAGTAGCATTCAGATGGAAGAAACTGAGGTTCCAACTGAGACAGCAGCACCAATGGAAGGTGTACAGTTTGATGATGTTCCGATTGAAGATCTCACAATGCCCACAAATGTCAACGAACCACCAAAGGAAGCTCAAGTACTTCCAGCTCCAGAATGGATCGATCCCTCAGCTCCTTCGTTTAATTGGTTCAACGACATGGTTGATGCTTATCCAGACATTCCTGAGTCTGAAGCGCCTATTGAAGGATCAGTTATTGGGTTCACTAAACGGCTGAAGAAAGTGATGAAAATTCAAAGACTTCAATTATCTGATCTGTTGGAGATTCGAAAGGCAGGGTTTACAGACTTCAAAACTTGCACAACAAATGAGATTGAGTTCGAATATAACATTGAAGAAGTAGCACGTGCACTGTCCGAAGACATCAATTGGGAACCAAGGGCAGCCTGGGATACTCTCACGCCACTCACTGAAGAGCTGAAGTTTCAAGACTTCACACAATCGCTGCCTCTTCTCGGTACAACTGCATACCCGAGAATCCCAAAGGAATACTTCTTCAACAAGGATTTGAAATACTTAATCCATGGCAACACTGACCCTGATCATCGATATGCATCATCTCTAACAAAATTCAAAGCTGCTTCGTACCCCATTCACAACTTGCATGAGCAAATGAGAGGCTTATACTGCTCAACGGTCTCCAAATACAATGATGAAGCTTCCTTGGGCACACTTCACTGGCCCGAAATGAGACGATGGTTTCACAAATGGAAATTGGCAACTTGCAAGACCAAAGGATCCGTGTACCGTGAAGACAGAATTCTTGCCATCACCGACATTCCTCAGACTGACAAAAGATACGGCTACAACTTCCTTGAAAAGATTGTGGTACGTAGAAGTGATGATAAGTTGCATTCCTTTAGCGAAGCTGACTTCCAAAAGTTGAACCCCAATGACATTGAGGACATGTACGTTCTCAAACTTCAAGGAAGGGTCCAGAATCTGCAAGGAAGCCTTCAGTACGACTTCATCAACTCCTTGCTTCTCTTTGTTCGTCACAGAATTATCAAAGCAAGAGTTGAAGACGTACAATTGGGAGCCGAAAGTTACCAAACAGGTCTCAACCTCACTGAACCAGAAGATAAGTGTCCTGGAATACATGAGATGCGGTCTTATACCTTCAACAACAAACCGTTCGGGGTCGCATTTCCTTCACAAGGACGAATATACTTCATGAGGTATGAAGAAACAATGAAGTTTGGGGATGAAACACTAAGGAAGGTCTTAGCTGGTCTTCAAGATAAGTTGGAAAAGCACAACAAAGGGATGAACGTAGGCTGGAAGAAACAGGACGTTCGTGAAGCTCAGAAATTCATTGCTATAATAAGACAATGATTGAAGATGAGGCATCACGTTAGAACTCTTGAAAGCTTGATTGGAGCACGGGAAGCTATTCCGAACATCCAAACATACCGCCGTCCTGATCAGCCTCCATTGTGAATCATCATTGGGTACAATTAACTTTAACATCATTTTATTTTCATCTTTTCACAATTCATCCATTATGGTTTGTGCACACATAACAGTGTACAACCCGATCTTGTAAAGAAAGGACCCTGAGGTACGCCTCAGTGCCTCAATCCTAATATAAGGAGCGAAGGCTTCTTACTTTTGAGTAGAATTAATCAAACTTTCAAGATTTTTCATAAGTCTGCTCAAAAGAACAAGTATTCCCTCGAAATTTCAAAATTTCAAAACACAATTCAACAGTTGAGGGGGAGTACTTGAAACACATCTTTGCTAAATCAATCAAATTGTTCTTGTTCCATTCTCCCCATATGAGTCAAAAAGGCATATTTTAATCAAACGTTTTCCAAAAATAACATTTGATATGCTATTTTTGAGGGGGAGAAAAGTTAAAAAGTGATCAAAATATGGTTGAAGCCAAAGGATCTCATTGAGCTCGACTCAGATATCACCCAAGAATTGACGATACAACAAATGTTAGAAATCGAAAGGACTTGTCCGATAAGGACTTGTCTGAATAGATTGTACCATTTTTTCGAGAAACTCTTAGTAGATAAGTACCATGACGGGTCTAACTTCCTCTTTGAGGAATGTTAACAACATCAAGTTAGTTATTAGGGCTAGTTATCACCTAAAAGCTGATAATGGATCCCTTTAACTAAGCAACGTAAACGTGTCCCTCGGGTACAAGTCTACTAAGAGCAGATCAATTCTAAAAGTGCCCACTCTACCCTGCATGTGCAAATTTATCTTAAACAATGACGAGCACATGTGAAGGGGGAGTATTTCTGAAAAAGTAAAACTCTCGAGGTGTTAACCAAATGTGTTTTATATTCATAAAACACTTCGAGAGATTTTCAGCAAATGGTTTTATGGCGACATGGAGTTATAAGGTGATTAAGGATAGGAAAATGTCCTATGATCCGCCAGAGCCGGAGGGATCTACCCAAGGACAACTCCCATAGTCTAGAAATAGAAGTCCTTAGGTATGATACAAAAGAAGGGGTATGAATGAAAGGGAAAGAAGGGGTTGAAGAATGAAAAAGAAATGAAAAGAAAAGGGTGAAAAGAAATGAGCCCTCCATATATTCAACCTTAGGGCAGACACCGGGTACACCTCATCTGCTACTGATTGTTACAAAAGTAACATCGGTATTGAAGATAAGACGTCATGGACCCAGTGACGCAATGCACTAAACCTTCTAGCCACTCAGGTATCTCTCAAAAGATACTTGTTTCATTCTCACGGGGAACCGGTATAATCTATCGACCTTCTCTTAGAGTTGGTTGATATTGAAACAGGAGACCCTGCCCCAATCTCCGCATAGGAAACCATAGGTGCACTAATCGAGTCTAGAGCCTCGAGATTCATCAAAGATCTCTTAGGAACACTTAGTTTTCTTACACTGGTTGTTCTACATCAATGGACACCAGTTGTAAATTATCGAGTCCTTCGCAGATCTTAGCAATCTGCCGAGAACGTTTATGAGAGGAATCACTTAGGTGTTTTCTCAATGATTGAACGGAAATCCTGCCAGGGTCAACATCAAACAGCCCTGACAGCAGGTCACTTCGGTAACTCCTTGTGGGTTACGCTTAGTGTGTTCGGTGACGTTCCATGTGCATTCTACAGTCGCGGGGTGATCTCCAGCGGCTCACCTAATCGTTGGTGTACGTATGTATGTCAGTGTTAGCCCTCTCGGGGGCATCCGATTAGGAACGGCCTTGGCTAGGATTAGAAGGAGTCTTCACACTATGCTGTTGACGAATTCTAACTCCAAACCTGTAAGTGCCGGACGGTCTACAGTCGTAGGGTGATCTCGTACGACTCACCTAATCGTTGGGGTACTCCGGTACTTTCTGAGTTAGCTCCTTCGGGGGCATCCGATTAGGAACGGCCATGGTGAGGGGCAGAAGGAGTAACCACATTGCGAGGGTGAAAAATTCTGTTTCTCACTTGTAAGTGCCGGTTGTTTATCACTAACCATTTTCTTGCAGGAACTTCACCACCAACACCTGATTCCACATGCTCATACTTACGTCAAAGACTTCCCGAAAAGTTCTAAGTTATACAAAGTCAAAGAAAGATCAAAGTTTCTCAAAGTTAATGAAAGATTCAACGTCAACGGAATCTACAAAGTCTTAAGACAAAGATCTTATTTAATGATCGGGAATTACTTGAGTACAAGTCATAAAAGTTCAAAGACGTATGAGCATGTTGGAATGGCGTACCATCAAGTTGAGTCGAAGGAGTGACCAAAGGCAGATTACTACATCATATGCATCACTTCAACAACAAGGAACAAGGATTGAAGAGCAAAGAATTTTTGTCTAATCTAACCGATTATGAGACGTCAAGCAATTGCCAAAGTTCAAGATTAAGAAGATGACGTCACGCAACCACTCACCATTGATGACCGACCCTTAGGGGGAGATTGTTAGG
The DNA here is from genome assembly GCA_014162995.1 of Artemisia annua. NCBI lineage: Eukaryota > Viridiplantae > Streptophyta > Magnoliopsida > Asterales > Asteraceae > Artemisia > Artemisia annua. The sequence goes on from LBNU01030623.1 coordinate 7,287, forward strand.
AACACGTTTCACGTTATGAAAAGTGTCGGTCATTATATTTGTAATAGGTTGCTTATTAGACTTATTATGTTTACATTTTATCTCTTATGTTTAGTAAGTTTATGATGTAATGTCACATTGTATGGAAGTCCAAGGGCCAAGTATGTAATAGTGCTAGAATGACATGAATACCCTTGGACTCTCCTATATATACTACATGTAAGCCTTGGTTAAGGCTTGTTGGTTCTCATTTGAATATCAAGTTTATCATATCAATATTAAGAGTTCCTTCCATAAGTATTGTCTTCTTCTTCTTCTTCTTTCTTGGTTAATCATTATATGATTGTTATGTTACAACATGGTGACCTAACAATATGGTCATGAATTCTAGAAATAAGGGGCCACAATTTCTGATGATATAAATTTGGTTACTTTTAAAAATTCGTTTGCATGTTTGAATGAAAAGGACAAGGTATTAGAGAATGCGGACACAACAAATGCTAGAAATGATGGTAATGTTGTTAAGGATGTGATAAAGGTTCGAAAAGATAGTGATAGTAATGTTGGGTCTGATTTTCGACCCAATTGTCTCTTACAAGTATTTAAACATAAAATAGCCTAATTTATTAAGTCTCTGATATGAATCAGGGAGAACATCACTCACTGATAAGGATCAGAGAGTAAGACACCCCCTGATGGAAAATAGAGGTCTTACTCTCTAATGGTTATCAGAAAGTGTTACTCCCTTATGATTATCAGAGAGTAGTACACCCTGATGGTTATTAGTGAATGTAACTCAATAATGATCATCAGTGGATGTAACTCACTAATAGAAGAAATCAATGAGAGTTGAATAAAGCTCAAACATCTGTCAAGCTTCAGGGAAGTAGAAGACCAGCTGAAGAAACACTTTGTAAACTGATGCGTTTTTAAGGAGCAAAGTATAAGGAGCTACAAACAACACCAGAGGCACTGAGATCTGACAAATATCTCTTTGACCCTAAAGACTTATCTCTGAAAAGAAATTTAGTCTCTGATAAATGGGCGGGAAACTTCTTGGGAATATAAGCAAAATGTCTTATCAAAGGATGATAAAGCAAGACTTTGGGTACAAAAGGTTGTCAGTAATGGTAAATTAGAAGCACACTTAACCTAGTTTGCTAAGCACGTGCTATCTACAACCAGTTGGCAAACTACTATACCCATGTGCATCCATGGTATTTCCTTTCCCTATTTAAATGAAACTTTGTAACTGGGAAAAGTAGAGATCCTAAACAAACACATAAAGTAATACTTAGCATTATAGTTGATAGGATCCCCTCTTCTAGGAATGAATTAAGCAAAGCTAGCTGCCACTAGTTGTTCTAATAGGAGAGTTACATTTGTCATCAACCGGAACAGTTTATCGTGAGCTATTGTATTGTAAATCTTTGATTCATTTCTAATAAGATTTATAAACGTTGAAAAGTACAAATAGTGTTATTGTGGTTTTGGGTGATGTTGTTATTATTCTTATTATTAGTAGGAAGTCATTTGCTCAAACTGCATGGACCAACAAGTGTATTAGAGCGGGTGGGTTCCTCTTAATCCAGATCCGTTCTTGAGTGACTTCTAATAATCTAAAGCCGTTCTTGAATGGCGGCTAATAACACAAATACAGAACCATCCTATTCCAACCCCACCTAAATATACCCTCCCCAACAACAGTCCTGCTTCATTTCTATTGGATCGGGTTATATCACGATGATCTTACGGAAAATGAAGCTTCATATGCCTCATCTCCAGCTCTTTTAACCACCATCTCCTTAGTACTACTTTCTTGCAAGTCCCTTCGTTCAGGAATGAAGTTCACTAGGACATAGCATCCTTTTCATCTTGAAATTCCTATTTCAGAGGTGCTTGTGAAAGTATGAGTGTGTTTATCTCACAAACTATGAAGAGTGTTATGCTAGATGGAAAAATGGTTACTATCAGTAGCAACCAAGATTGGGTTAAAGGAGCATCAGGGGCTATTAATAAGGCATCTGAGGCCGTTGTTGAGGGGGAACATAAGGGGATGGATGGTTTGTCTTCAGTCGTGCTGAACAGGTTCATGAGAGAGTGTTCGACGAGTCATGGGGTTCTTGATCCTCAAGAAACTTTGCTGAAGACAGTTACAACAAAGGAACAATCTTCATTGATTTTCCATTTCTTCTTCTTTGTTGTACATCAGTTTGTAAGTAGAAGCCATTGTTCTCACTTACAACTAATTTTTGTTTAATTTTTGGCTACTCTGTATTTAAACAGGAGACTGTGAGGTAGAATAGCTGGCCCATCAGTCTCTTATTTTTTTTCTAGATATTCGGTTACAATACTAAAGAGTTGAACCAATGGTGACTCAGACCTATGACACGGATAGTTTAAGGTCTCAGAGTCTATATCTTCTTCAGCAACAATAAGGAATCAGACCGTAACAGTTTATTATTTTATTCCTTGTAGTAATTTAGTATGTAAGAAGAAGTTGTTATGCTCACTTACTACTGATTAAAGTTAGGCTATTTGTACATTCAAATAGGGGGAGATTGTTGGGTCTGATTTCCGACCCAATTATCTCTGACAAGTATTTATACATAAAATAGCTTAATTTATTAAGTCTCTGATATGAATCATATCAGTGTCTTTGGTACCCTTTTTACAACATCTAGTAATGCGATGTGTACCTAATCATGTTTGATACATTAACTATGTGTACTAGTTTTAATTTTTTGTTAAATTCACACATATCAAATACAACATCAATAAAGCGTTTGCGCATATATCACAATGAAACAACAAATGCACAATACAAATCAAATGGGTTTCCAAGATGGAGAGTACCAAACCAATTATAAAAAGACCCAAAAAAAAAAGAAAGTTGTGGCAGCATATTAGCATCAACTAATAGCAACCTCATGATACAGGAAACAAAACCCTCAAGGAAAATGTTTTAAAACCCGGGTCGACCTGTCCGGTTTAACCGGGAACCGAACCGGATGTGGCCGGTTTTATGCTTGTTTAAGAACCGGATTGAACTGGCGGTTTTTCATTACCTGGGTTTACCCGGTTTAATAGATCCGGTCGGGTCATGCCTTTGTTTTAAAATACAATTTGAAAACAATATTCTATACTTCTAAATTTTGTATTCAAAGTGCTATATGATATGAATAGCTTGAATTCAAGAACCAAAACGCCTTTAGATGTGATATAACTATAGAATATGTAGATGACCATGTATGAAGTTAAATTGATGACTATGGTTGTAATACAGTAGATGCTAACTAAAGTTAGTAAGAATGTTGTTACTAATGTAAATTATGCCTCAAAAGAATACCGACGAACAAAAAAATCAGGGGCGGAGGGAAGCTTTGGCTACCTGTGGCACGTGCCACATATGGATAGGCCTTGCCAAGCAGAGAATTTTTATAAAAAAATTTTGTGTCGGCTGATTCTATGTTTGTGCCACATATATTCCTCCAAAGATTGCAGAGAAAACATAAATAGGTAAACAAGCCATGAAGTGAAGCCCTGAAGCCCATAAGCCCATTTAGTTATAAAAGAGAATAATGAACTAAAGCCCAAGTACCAACTATGTAACCAGCTTTTGCTAATTGTAGTCTCTTTTTTTAATTAAAAAAAAATGATTCATCGACTCATTTTTCATTCACTGATAACTTCTTTGTGGCCATAAAAAACCAACACATAAGGATTATAATTAGGGTTGGTTTCATGATCTTTTTGTGAAGTGAACTAGACAGCTTGTTTGGTAAGAACATAATTTTGATATTTGTGTTTTCTTTAAGGTTTTGAATTAAAGATTTTTAGGGTTTATAAATTCTTATGTGATAGTTGATTAGTTCATACTTGTTAGTTGTTTTAAACATTACATATGCCACTGCTTATTTAGTTGTACTTCTTAACTCTTGTTCACTTGTGTAATGAATACACAATTGTTTATTAGTTTCTTCATGATCTTAATAGGCTTTAATCACTATGGAAAGATATTATAAAAGAAAGTTTTCGTCGATAAGTGGTTGTGATGGTGAAGAAACTTTACCAAAACGTATTCCAGAAACTATACCCGAACCAATACCAAAACCTAGACCGGTTTCCTTCATCATCAGATGGTATTGATTTAGGTACTCTTCCATGGGATCCGTCCGAGGGGCCAAGCATTTTTAGTTATGATGCTAATATAAGAGATGAAATAAGGCGAAAGTATTTAGGTAATGGAGCTTGTCAACCACGTGGCCATAAGTTTCCGAAAAAAAAAACAATAGGGACTAAAGTAAGAAGTTTCGTTGCAAGTTGGTTTGATGAGTTCCTTTGGTTAAAGTATAGTGTAAAGGCGGACAAGGCCTATTATTTGTGTTGTTATTTGTTTATAGACTCTGTTGGAAAACAACGTGGAAATGATGCATTTGTGACGGATGGTTTTAATAGTTGGAGTAAAAAGTATTCTCTGAGCAACCATGTGGGTGAGGTTAATAGTTATCACAATAAAGCACTTCAAAAATGTGAAATTCTGTTAAAGCAAAAACAGTCTATTCATGTTTCCTTTAAAAAGCAAAGTGAAGGCGAGGCAAAAGATTATGGAATTCGATTGAATCTTTCGGTTGAGACGTGCAGATTCTTACTTAAACCTTCATTGCCATTTCGTGCTCATGATGAGAAGAAACATTCTTTGAACAGGGGACTTTTCTTAGAGTTATGTGATTTACTTACAAATCAAAATGAGGAAACTAGTAAGGTGGTTGCACGGACTCCTTTAAATTGCACACTAAAATCTCCAGATATTCCTAAACAAATATGTGAATGTTTTTCAGAAGAGGTTCTTGATTACATTATTAGAGAAATTGGAGATGACGTGTTTTATTTGTTAGTTGATGAGTCCAGTGACGTATCTAAAAAGGAACAAATGGCACTCGTTTTGCGATATGTCGATAGACTTGGAATTGTTAAGGAGAGATTTGCTGGTGTTGTTCATGTGGATGACACGTCTTTAGCAACTCTTAAAGCTTCACTTGATACTTTATTTGCACACCATAAACTAAGTTTGAAGCAGGTTAGTCTACATTTTTTATGTTTATCATGATTGTTTCTTTAGTTATAACGTTTATATAATTTGTATCTTATGTAATATATCGAATCTTTCAACATGTAGGAGGTCAAGGCTATGATTGAGCAAGTAATATGCGTGGTGAGTTCAATGGTTTGAAAGCTTTGATCTTGAAAGATAACAGCTCAGTGTATTATGTGCATTGTTTCGCTCACCAGTTAAAATTAGTTATTATAGCGGTTGCAAAACACCACAAATGTCTTGTCAAATTCTTTGAGAAGCTAATCGGTGTGATAAATGTGGTCTCATCTTCTTGTAAAAAAAATATGATTTGAGATAATTACAAAAAAAAAGAGTAGAGGCAGAAATAAGCGCGGGCGCAAAGGAAACTGGACGAGGGTTGAACCAAGAAATAACCATTATAAGACCCGGAGATACACGTTGGGGTTCCCATTACAAAACAATTGTGAGTTTGTTTAATTTGTTTCCTGAAGTTATTAAAGTACTAAAGTTTGTTGAAAAAGAAGGCAATGATGCTCGAAACCGAGTACATGCACAAGGCATTTTGTCATACTTTAAAAAGTACGAGTTTGTGTTTTACTTGTACTTAATGGAGCACATTTTAGGGGCAACAAATTTATTGTCGAAGGCTCTTTAATGAAAAGATCAAAATATATTGGAAGCGGTTTCAGTGATTAATGGAACAAAACAGACATTGATGACACTCAGAGCAGATGGGTTTGATACACTTTTGAAGAAAGTGAACTTATTTTGTACAAAGTATGATATTGAAGTGTTGAAGATGGATGAAGCATGTGCGGCTAAAAGAAATAGAACAACCGACATAATGAATCGACATTATTTTGAGATTGACATATTTAACACAATTTTGGATATGCAAATCCAAGAGTTTGGTGACCACTTTAGTGAGATAAGCACAAACTTACTTAGTAATATGTTAGCTTTGAGTCCACGTGCTTCATTTTCTATGTTTGATGCCTCAAAGCTGAATACTTTGACCACTTTATATCCGGATGATTTTACGGATTCGAATAGATTTCATCTTATGCGGGAGCTTGACCTATATCGTGTGAATGTGGTTCAGAATGAAGATTTTTCAAACCTAAATACTACTACCGAGCTTGCTACAGAGATGGTGAGATTAGATAAACATAAGTCTTTTCCTTTGATATATAAGTTATTGAAGCTCGCTTTGGTTTTGCCCGTGGCTACTGCAACCATAGTTGTCAAAATCGCGCCTAAGGCGCGCCTAGGCGCAAGGCTCTAGCCTTTGGGCTTTTTTCAGATCGAGGCTCACGACATGCATGAATCCCATAAAAAGCGCGCGCCTTGGGGGCTTTTTGCGCCTTTGCGCCTAGGAGATGTAACAATTTTTTTTTTTTTTTTTAATATTAAGATAAGATACATGGGGCCTTTTAAGTCATAGGGTGAGTATTTGTATGATTTGTAAATTTGAATTAATTTTATGTTTATTTTATTGATTGAAATTTTCTTTAAGAAGTTACTTTGTTTCACTAAGTATTTTCTTTTCGACATATTATCATGAAAATATGGCATCGTGTCTTGAATATTAGGGTTAATAAACAAATAAGTTACTAAAATTTGAAAAAATGTTCGCCTAAGTTACTATAGTTTAAAACGTTACAAACAAGTTACTCAACTTTTTCTCACCGGTTACATAAGTTACTGTCTTAGTTTTAACCCTTTACTACCGGTTAAATTCCTACGTGACACTTATGTATTATGGGTTAATAGACAAATAAGTTACTAAAGTTTGAGAAAATGTTCACATAAGTTACTAAAGTTTGGGGCAATGTTCACTTAAGTTACTATAGTAAAAATGGATAATGGGTTTGTAATCCCGTTCACTAATGTCTAATTCTGGATTATATTCCCTTATAGACGAAGATCTTCATGCCATTAATCTGGGGATAATGGGTTTGTTGTGATAAGAGATGGGTGCATTATCTTTCACTTCCATGTACGAAAAGATAAAAACAGATAAAACTGATAAAAACGTATGAAAATGTACAATATGTACAAAAATACATAAAAACATAGAAAAACAAAAATAATAATAATAATAATAATAATAATAATAATAATAATAAACGTAAAAAAACATGAAAAATGCATTAAAAGGTAGAAAAGCGTACATAAACGTAAACAAACGTACAAAACATATAAAAACATACAAAAACGTACAAACACGTATAAAAACGTATAAAAATATACAAAAACGTACACAAACGTATAAAACAGATAAATAGCGGATGAAAACATATAAACCAAAATTTTTGAAAATAATTACAAACACCCGTTGGCCAAAAGGATAGACGATGCATGATCTGCAACAAAGGGACCAAACGTGCAAATCACTTCAGCTAGTACATCTATCGATTTTATCTTGCTTTATTTTGTATCATAGGTATTACAAATCCGACTTTTACAAAAATAAAACACATGAACTTGAGTAACTTAGATGACAGTTTTGAAACTTTAGTAACTTAGCCGAACTTTTTATCAAACTTTAGTAACTTCTTTGAGGTGTAATATGTTTCAGGCTAGGATACCGGCTATCAACCGGTTGCCCACCTAAGGAGTAACCCTAGTGTGACATTTTTGAAACTTTAGTAACCCAGTTGATAAACCCGTGAACTTGAGTAACTTGTTTGTAACGTTTTAAACTATAGTAACTTAGGCGAACATTTGCCAAACTTTAGTAACTTCTTTGCCTATTAACCCTGAATATTAATATGTTGCTTGCTTGATATTTTGGGTTAAATTGTGAAATTTGTTAGATATAAGCTACAAGTGTAGGACACAAGCATATTTAGTCTGATATGGATTTTAATCTCTATATAGGTTATCGAGCCAAAGAGTTGATCCGTTTTAGAAGTGACAAATTATCCATTTTAATATTTATAATGGCAATATGTGTCATGCATTAAGTATTTTAATGTTATTTTGTGTTATTTAAGCTACATAAATGGTCACATATGTTATTAAAAAACTTAATGTTTTTAGTGCGCCTCGCATTCATGAATCCCGCGCCTTGGAATGCGCCTCCACTCGAGGCTCTTTGCGCCCTTTGCGCCTTAGTGCGCCTTGAGCCTTTCAGAACACTGACTGCAACAGTGGAAAGGTGTTTTTCCACAAATGAAGTTGATAAAGTCGGATCTCCGTAATCAAATAGGTAATAGATTTTTGAACCATGCTCTAGTTTGTAGCATAGAGAAAGAAGTATTCATTAATGTGAAAAATGAAGATGTGATGAAGCGCTTTCAATCCATGAGAGATCGAAAGGGTAAATTAATTTAGGTCGATCGAGGCAACTTTGTTAACTTATATATAAGTTGTGTAACTATCGTACTTTTTATCCTATTAAAGTTAGAACTTGATGTAAAAAATATTTTTTGTACCACACATAAGTGAATTTTCTGGATCCGCCACTGAAAAAAATCCATGTGAAACAAAAAGTGTACTAATCAATATGATAACTAAAACAAAGTTGTTTATAGTGACACTCATCTACCAAAAAAGTCCATCTATATATATTGCTTGTTTTTTTCCCCCTTAAAACCGGTTCGACTAGATGGTTCGGTGACCCGATGAACCAGCGACTCGGCTGGGTCAATCAAAAAAACGGGTTTTAAGACAGTGCTCGATGAGGCTGATTCCAAACTAAGATATACCACAAGACCTACGTCTAGAAATTAAAGGCTGGTCGATTGGGTTTGTAACTCTCGAACTCCAAATGTAATTCACTTTTGAACTTTAATTCAAGATCTAATGCTACGGCATGAGTTGGATTAGCATAAGTGCATTGGTTAATTAAGATGAAGAATTGAATCTCTAGAACGAAAACACAATCTTGTTCCTACTTGTCCATACTATCTTATTCCTACTTGTCCATAGTAATTTCTTGATCATTAGTAGCATGTATACTAGTTTAATAGCGTTAAATAGAATATAGAAAAGAGAAATAAAGTTTAGGAGTAGCATACTGCACTATTGTACTAATATATAAATTTATATCTAAATTAATAATAGAAGAATGTTAATGCTCAATTTATAAGAGCATATGCAGTCGTAACTTGGAGCCTCGCGTTAAGGGGTGTTTAACGCACGTTAAGGTGCGTTATCCGTTGCAGCTAGTGGCGTTAACGCACGACGTTAAGCCCTTAACGTCACGTTAAGGCTTGTTTTGTTTAAAAAAATGACACTTTTCACTCCTATGAACTTTTTTATATTTCGAAATCAAGATATTGAAAATTACAAAACACCCCCTTATTTCTTAAACGGTATAGTAAAATAACGATACGATTCATTAAATTTCAAATACAATACACGAAAGCGAAAACATACGAAACGTAAAATAACGATACAATTTATATAGATTTGTAATTGTCGATTAGATCTGACTTCTCCTCCCACACTTGCAACACTTGTTCCCTAACCATTTTCAAGGCGGTCTGAAGTTGCAGATCCGTTTCATCATTTCTTACTAGAGTTTCTAGCCCGACCCTGATAATTGGATGGTCTTGAGGAAGCTCACGTAACCTTTCGACCTCAGGAGCACGATTATGCATCTGCATTATAAAACGACTTATATCACCTAGCAAATTGTTACCCAACTTGAGTTCCTTCTCTTGTTTGTTGCATAATCGTGAAAGAATAGATTTTTGCACCTCAGCTAGTTCGTTTGCCATTTTATGTGTGTGTTAACAGTATTGATATTTGTGTGAGAAAATATAGTTTTGTTAAACTGGTATTTATAGGGGATAAAAAAGGTTAAGCAAAATAGCCGTTGGAAAAGTAGCCGTTAAACATTTTATTCAAATTCAAATTTAAAGCAACATTACACCAAGTTACAAACGATACATGAAACAAATAAACACGATACGGAAAATAGAAAGTGTTAGCCTTGAAAATAATGTTATATGTTGGAAATTGCATTAGTAATAAGCACAAGGACTTGTCTTGTTAATAGGACATAGTTTAGTGTGGTTAGTAGTATAAATAACCTCCTAGTTGCAACTAGGAGAGGTTGGATGTTCATATTGTAATAAGAGGTGTGTGTGGTTTCTCCTCTTTCTCTCTCTAGAAAACACACACACCTTCCCCAATTCTTTAATCTAATATACCATGTTTAACCTTTATTTCGAGCATCCCCGACCTCCTGAATAACGATTCTTGGTATTAACAAGTGGCATCAGAGCTAACCAGGGGCGATTCGTGGTGTTTTTGGGGTTTTTGGTGGCTATACGAGTTGTTTTGTGGCTGGTCGAGTGATTTTTGTGCCATAAACATCTAGGGTTTCATCTAGATCTTTCGTATAGGGTACTAACGATTAGTGGGATTGATTTTTGGGTTGTCATGGTGAGATTCGTGGGTTTTTAAGGCTGAGTCGTGGGTTTTGTGAGTTTAGCGAGTATGCATTTTAGGATTTCGCGAGTATGAAGCTTTTGGATGATTCTTGCGAGTATTGAACTCTTTCTAGCGAGTATGGAAAAAACCTAGCGAGTAAGAAACTAGAATCTAGCGAGTATGGAACCAAGTCTTGCGAGTATGTAATTCGGTCTTGCGAGTATGGAGGATTTCCTTAGCGAGTATGAACTGCGAGTTTGTGGGCTTTAGCGAGTATTGATAGCGACTAAGGATTTTTCTTAGCGAGTATGAACATGATCTAGCGAGTATGGTTCAGACTCTAGCGAGTATGATTCAAATTTCTTGCGAGTTTGGTCCATCTTGGCGAGTAAGCCTATGTTCACCTTATCGTATTGCGAGTAAGGTTCTTAGCGAGTATCATAAGGCCAAACTATACTTCGTTCAATTC
>LBNU01030623.1:21485-31755 GCA_014162995.1 Artemisia annua
CCCCTTTTTTTTTTTTTTTTTTTTTTTTTTTTTTTTTTTTTTTTTTTTTTTTTTTTTTTTTTTTTAATGCTAATTCATGAAGCCTTAAAAAATGAGTATTTTAAAAAATAAATAAAGCTATTTATTGCTTGACAAACGAACATTAAAAATCACAACACTCAACACTCACCGCTTTTAAATACTCCGTGGCAAACACACCCTTAATATAAATTTATACTGTATGATCGTTTGTAGTTTAAAGATTTATTATACCTGTCAATAATAAAAGATAAGTTATTTCTCTTTCCATTTTCGGAAGGAGGGTAGCTATTATTAAATGCATGAAAATGAATAAAGTAGGAAGAGTAATGAATAAATAGATAAAACAGACGAGTGATAACATGCGCAGTTGGAAGGAAAATGCCAAGCCTACACACCTGATTTTTATCTTTAATCACCCATGCGGCAACGTGCAAATTTATGTGTTGTGGTGCATGTTAGCAACAAGGTTAAAGGTGGAAAATGGAATATCGGTACTAATATGGTAGGACATGTTATACTTGGACAAGTACTCCCTCCGTCCTAAATTTATTGTCCACTATTGACTTTTTTAGTCTTTCTTCTTCAACTTTGACCTTAAATATTTTTGTGCGTGTTATATAATATTTGATACAAAATATATAAATGGATTGGGTTTTAAGTGTACTTTTCAATGATATAATTTTTTATCAAGTATTATATAATAAAAAAAAATATATTTATGGTCAAAGTTGAACCAGTTTGACTTTGAAAATTCAAACTGGACAATAATTTTGGGACGGAGGGAGTATCATACTATATTCTATGTGTTAGAAAGAATATATATTATAAATTTGTTACACTGCATGACCCAGTCGGCAAGTCCCATGACTCAACATAACACTACCATGTTAATTAAATTACTTGGTACATGCATATCAACGATGGCAACTACGATACTCAATATAAACGCTCATATTTCCTTATTCTTTTTACATGTTATCAATTTCGTTCAAAACCACAGGATAAAGTGAATATCGGATGTAGTTTGTGTCGGTGATTTTAGTGTTATCAAGCATTTTTGTGTAACTAAGATTACTCTAAACCAAAGTAATGTCAAGTTAAGTTCTAATACAAGTTAAAAGGTGCGGGGTGCACGTTTGTATAAACTAATTAACTTGATTTCGGATACAATGCATGACAAAGTTTGTTATAGAAAATTCGTCACTAGGACGTTGCAACCATTCAATAGATGTGACTGTTGTAAATTGTAAAGTATTGCTGAAATTTTGTTGAAGTTTGTTACTATAAACAAATAGGTGTGATCAATCATGAACGGGTGTGACTTTTCATAAAAGTCGCGTTGCTTATGATATATAAACATTATTTTAGTTTTTTATTTAAGATGAACAAAAATAACAACATAAAATATTCTTCATGTTTTTGCTCTCATTCTTATGTCTAAACTTTGAGTGTAATCTTGTGTTATCACATATACGAATTTTGTGTAACTCAAAGCACCAAATAGGGTCAAAATATTGTATTCGGAAAGTGAATTATACACGATTTAAAAGTTATCCAAGCAATCTAAAGATTATTAACACTCTAATACCAACAAATGAATACAATATTGGTGCTAATTAATCATGATTTGTAAATATATGAAAGTGATAACACGATTCAAGAATTTATTCTGGCAATCTTTGATTATCAAGACTTAATACCAACAGTTTGTTATATTAAAAATGACTTCTTTAGGAACAACCAATTCATGGAGAGTTAGATACCATAATGAGGGAGGTTGCGGGGGTATAACGCGTCCGGGTATTTGGAATTACTAATGTGTAGCAGTTTTGATTACATTTATGTTAATGAGTGTGTTTTTTACAGCTAAAAGAGAACACACAATGTAAATCACAAAAGCCACTATGGTGGTCGTGTGGCAAGTTCTACTTAAGCTTCACTTTTAGAAACTTAGTTTATCCAATCAATCTCAAATTCTCAATGCCAAGTTTAAGTTAATGAAAACTTACTGTTATTCTTATTTTGGGAACTTCCATTCTAAAATTTGAGAACCATCATTGATTGTTTACTTGGTTTCATGGGCTCTTGAAAATAGTTTTCAAAAGCAAATTGGGCTACTAGTGTAAAACTAACTCTAAATGACCAACCAGCCCAACGTTATATTAGCAGAAGATTTGAAGACATAGTTATTGGGTGTGTTTGGTGTTTGACCATTTGGAAGTATTTGGGAGGCATTTAGCGTTTAGCATTTAGGATAACAAGTTGTTTCGTAACAAGCGGTTAAAACAAGCATTAACAAAAATAATGATTATTTTATACGTTGGTAGTAATTTTGCACAAAGAAACACCTTATATGTTACATACTTACATAGACGTATTTTAATGAAGAATGGACAAGAGGTCAGGTTCATTGACTCAAAAACCATTATAGCAGCAGTCGTGATAATAGACATTAGAGCCTTTCCAGAATAGAAAGATGAATAAACATTAGAACTCATAGGTTGCAAATTAGCTGCATCGTTGGTTTTCTTAGGCACATATTATAGCCCACTGGGCCACCATAGTATATTTCTATAATCCAAAATGAAAATTGGAACCCGAGGCACGTCATTTTTCCAAATGAGAAATGATTGGGAGGCCTAAACTTATGCCTNGAGTGATTTGTTGTAGCATTGGTAAGGGTTGAGGTTGAAATTGATGCATCATGGCATGTTGCTGAGAATACATTTGACTTGGCTGTGAATATGATTGTGCATTTTGTTGATATTGTTGTTGCTGACGAAATTGTTGCAGTTGATGATATGGTTGTGCTTGATACGGGTTAAAGTACGGTGGTTGAGACATGATTGATAACTTGTGGTTTATGGATCTTGTAGAAGGTATAGTACAAAAGTATCAAAGATTTCGATGCTTGGCAATTGGAAGATTTCGATAAACGGTTAAAGTTCAAATAATCCCAAGAAACAAAAGTTCTCGATAAACCAAGAAAGATTTCGATAACTCGCGTTATTCTCGATAAAGGTAAGTTATCGAGAAGTGTTGGAGACAATTATCGAGATCTTTGGTGAAAGTGAAACAGAGTTTCTTTTCGATGGCACTTAAGTTAATTTCGATAGAATTATAAGATTTCGAAAACAAGAGATTGATTTCGATAACTTATAAGTTTCTCGATAACCTGAGTTTTCGATAAAAGAAATCCAAAGTTTCGAGATTATACAATAACGAAACTATCCAATACGTCGAAGTGTTTTCTTTCTTATACAAGAGAGAAAAGCACTGAGTAAGCAACCAAAACACTTAAGTAACAAGAACACAAGTTCTCGATAAAATAGGGTTTTATGTTCTCGATAAATAGCAAAAGTACATACAATTCTTGTCTTGTGCAAAAGCAATCCTAAAACGAGTTTTTAACCCAAGATTCTTGTACAACTAGCATTAAAATGATAAAATCTTAATGAAAGTTGCAAACTTGAACTTTTTATACAAAATTTTACAAATTTCGATAAAAAGTACAACTTTTTGTTCGAATCAAAATAAACCAAAAAAGTTGAAACTTTGTTGTTTGTTTTAGTTTTTAACACAAGTTTGATGTCAAATATGTGATAAAAACACAAAAGAAGCAAGAAAGTTTGAAGCTTTTTGAGATTAAAGAGCTAAAAAATAATTTTAGGAGGCGTAGAACACAAAACAACGAGTCAATACCTTTTTCTAGCGATTGATACCACTTGTTAGGTCACCATATTAGTAAACACAAGTATTCAAATGAGAGAAATGAGATGAGAAATAGACTTGGTTGATTAAGATCAATATGAAAGATGAAAGAACAAGAGTTTCCTTAAGATATGAAATTAACCAACAAAATAAAAGAGTTACATAGTGTCCTATTTATAGGAGGAGGATAGGGCAACACTCCCTTCCTTCCCTATCTTCTATGTCGTGGGCTTTCAAGGCCCATTGGACACTTATTTGACTCGTCTTATAACCAAACGAGTATTAAGCTAAAACGTAACTAAAAGTGATAAAACTAGCAACCTATTACATTTATTGAAATGACCGAGACTTGACTGAATAGTTGAAAACTATGATCCTAACACCTAGAGCTCTAAGACTCGAGGTAGTGGTCATCACTCACTCACTTTTCACCTCAGAGCCACATCACCATTCACCTCCTCTCACTTTTCACTAGTAATGGGCACCACTCCCCTCACATTTTATTAAAATACTCATTTGATGCAAAAATACCTCACAATATAACTCACACACACTTACAAATCAAATCAACAATAATAAAAACACCCCATGAGGCCCAAAATGCACATGAACCGAGTGGTCAGGAGGGTCACCACTTCCCTCCTCTTTTCCCTTGCGTCGTGCGTGACAGCCTACCCAAGTAATGCGGATAGTTTGTGAGGTGGGTGATGAAGGGTGATGCCTCACCGGCATTGCCTCAAGCCTGGAGTTAGTTAAAAACTTTATTGATGTTGTTATTTTAACATATCCGTTACACGTACGTATATTACTTGACTCGTTTGAATATAAGAGTTGTCCTTAGTAATCTAAATCCCAAGTACTTATGAAACATATCACGTATACGTACATCGTATGTACATAATATATCATGATGTAAGAATTATCAAACTACATGACAAATCAAACTATTATAAGAGTCATGGGTACCGTGGCTTAGTTTGCACGCCAGTCCTAGGTGGCAAGCAAACTGGCGCCGCCATGTCGAGCCACCATACCCCCTCCTGCGCAAGTAAATGAGTAAGTATGCTGGCTTGCGTGAGTTTTTGGAAGAAGAGGAAGGGGGGGGGGAGGAGGATATCGCCGTTTAATAACGACTACTTTTTCAAAAAAATAAATAAATTCCAAATTAAACTTTTAAACACTATAAATATTACCTCATTTTAATCAATTTTCACATAACTTTCTCTACTAAAACACATACTCTCTACCAAATTTCTAGTGACGATTCTTATTCAATTATTTTTCTGATGTAGATGATTTTATTGACATTTTGTTGATTACGCAAGTTTTTCAGTATCATCAATCGTTGCAACAACAAGCTGAAAGTTCACCTACCTGTAATCCAATACACCGCGATCGTGAGACTATTGAAGAATTTTTGTTAGATGACTATTTTCATGATCCACCTGAATATCATGAGTATTATTTTATACGCCGCTTTCATATGAGTCATAAACTATTTTATACTGACTCTAACCAGTTTGAGCCACGGTATCTAGTGCTCTAATATATAGAGAAAACACATTGAAGCATTAATTCAATTGAAAATGATTAAAGATAAGGAGTTAATTAGGTAAAGTTAAGATGGAGTAGAATAGTTATTAGTTTTTCTAGTTTAGCATATACACATCGATATGTCGTACATACATGACCTTATTTACTTAGTCATATTACTTGTCTCGCAAAAGCTATTCACTATATTTGATGCTGTAAATTATTATCTAGTGGCAAGTACTAACTAGTGCCAATGTAAAAGCATCTTTCCTTTATATTTCCAAAAAAAATGCAACTGTTACCCTGGTTTTCTTATTGACATTATCGAGTCACCAGTTCCTCGGATCATCAGTTCTACAGCTATATTAAACCGGTTATCAACCAATAAACATTACAATATATAAAGTTATCAAACACTTATATAACCTGTAAAATATAATATGGAGCACACAATAAATTTACAAAATATAGAATCTAATAAACAGATACAATTCCGCGAGATACAAAAATTTAAAGTAAAAAAGTCACATTACAAATATGAAAAAAGTTCACATTATTAAAACACCGCTACACCATGTGGACGCAAGTATTGAAAGTAGCGGAATTTCCTAATTTGCTTTATAAAAAATGTTATGATATAATTTGCTTTGTTACTATTACAGGAACAATATCAAACAATATTACACTTCATGTTTGAAGAATTGAAGTGACCCATAAAATTATCAAACAATATTATTACACTTCATGTATTGTAGTTGCGCTAATATCTTGACCCATTTTATTTTCTATTGTTGAAAGTGGTGAGTTGAATATATAAAAGATGAATGACTTCATTGATAATACAATTGAAGACTCGTCTAGACCAACATTAGAGAACATCGTTAATTCGCCAATAGTCGGTTCTACAGTTCTATTAAACCGGTTTTCAACCAATAAACATTACAATATATAAAGTTATCAAACTCTTATATAACCTGTAAAATATAATATGAAGCACACAATAAGTTTACAAAACATAGAATCTAATAAACAGATACAATTCCGCGAGATACAAAAATTTAAAGTAAAAAGTCACATTACAAATATGGAAATAGTTCACATTATTAAAACACCGCTACACCATGTGGACGCAAGTATTGAAAGTAACGGAATTTCCTAATATAGTAATATTCCTCATGTTTGGTCAAATAATATCATGGCATGGTTTCTTCCATCGGCTAAAGGTAATAACGTCACATTCATTGTAGGGCGTTTGATTATTGATATGGTGAGACAAAATATCGCATCTATCAGATTCAAGAGGAAAGTCCGAGTGGATAACATGAAGAGAATTTGGAAAGTGACGTTGCAAGCGTAGCACTTTGTTTATCATTGTTAAGCTAAAGGATAGTATCGTTGTAGTATGTTTTTATTTTTTGGTTCTCTAGTTTGTTTTGGTCGCTGAGTTTGAGCATGTTCAAACATGCTCGTGTTGTTTCTTTTAATTTAGAGTGGCTCATTACCACTTTTTCTTTGTACGAATATCATTTTATTAATATACTTCACCGGTATAATCTCTTTATTATCAAAAAAACATAACTAGAAGAAATTGAAGACATAAAAGGGTTTTTAGGATTTTAAAGACAACATAACTACTTTATAAACTTTTATATTCGTAAAATATTTTTCAAAAATGTAGTGAGTTTGTTAAAAACTACTGCATATGAAGAGCAAACTTACAAATTTATAATGTTATACCACAATCAAGACAAAAGGGATTATACCCTTATTTTATACCTTATTAACTTCGAGCAAGATTCTGGAAACAAATTTAGCTAACATGAGTGGTATGAATTTAATTTCAATATATATTTATATCGTGTATCGTCTCGACTTCCCTTGTTTTAAAATTTATTTAATCCTTCACGTGCCTTTCACGTGAGGGCGTCATCGTCATTTCGTGTACAAGATATTAAACCACCATCTACACGTGAGCTAGGGTGCTAACAAGGTTAAAGGCTTGTCAAGCAGAACTTTTAGCTACTAAAGTAGGTGTGTGGAAATAGAAGAATATCTTGGTAACTAGTAGAAGCTTGTTTATTTCTTTCTTAGCTTTGCTCATTTAACGGGTGAAATATTTATCTTTTTGGTATGATGGTGTAATTTTGTGTTTTGGTGGATCATGTTAATACTTGTTAGCACACCATCTAACTTTAACGATGTTTATGTAATCTGGTAGCATGTATTTACTCTTTACTTTATCTTTAATGAAAAGTTTCATGTGTTTCTAAATTGATACTGGTTTTGTTTGGTTATTTTCTAAACTGTTATTGTAAGTTCGGTTCTAGTGTTAGGAGTTGACTACTTACTTTGTGTGTACTTGAAATGCACAAGAAATGAGCAAATGCATGTGTATTGTGTTCATGATATGTTCATTTGTCATTTGCATTTCTAAAAGTAAGCAACACGTACACTATAATTAAATAATTGACATTGGTTGGTTTAAACCATCCTACTAAATGACGAGATGCTATTGTATAAGTAACCAACTCACTAAAAGTTCAACTACAAATGTAATGAAAAAGAAATGCATCCGAAAATTAAAAAACTTAACATCATTCTATAGATAATGCAAATGGATATAATTCCCAAACACATAAAATTTCATTGTTTAGAACATAATAAGAAAGCAACGCGCATTGTTTATAAGAGTACACATTGTCTATAAACAAAACATAAATGACCTATGGTGAGGCCATCATTCTTGCAACTGAAATCTGCTTCATTTGAGATGAACTAGAAACTGCTTCCACACCACTTGACTGAACCTGAGATTGAGATTGGGATTGAACACCAACTGCTTGAGCTTCACTTTGAAAATGAGCTCCAGTTGTATAATCTGCAACATCATGACTTTGAACACCACTTTGATTTTCACCTTGTTTCTTTCTTGCAACATTCTTACCTTTAGATTGTTTGTCTTACCATTATCATGTTTATTACTTCTTACCATGAGAGTGACTTTTAGTATCACTACTTTGTATTCTGGATACGCCACTCTACCGAAGACCTTTTTTTTTTTTTTTTTTTTTTTTTTTNATGTTTCAGAAGTTGTCCTAATTCTTCTCTTATGTGGCCTACCCTTAGGTGTATGAGGTTTAAGTGCAAATATTACGATATTTAATTCATACAGTCTCGTTTGTTTTGTTGATGACAAACCATGTAACTAGACATAGCACCACTCAAACACGATTAACCCATTGTGTTATATTCACTCATCATCTCTAAGAACGCAATTAAGAAGACAGCCACGTACCATCACAATATCGACCAAAAAATATTAGGTCCGACATAGCAACACAGATGACATCACTCCGAATACCACCACCACCACCTGAGACAGCATCACCACAACCTCGCTACCACCTCGCTTCCGTTGCACTATCTGGAAACTTCTTTTAATAATATTTTCTACCGTGTTTTTTATTCTTTTAGTATACCAGTTATCAGTGCATTTCGCAACCGATGTTGGTCACATGGAAGTCCGCCAAGTAGATGCTGAAAATTTGTACGTCGAGTATAAATTCATCAACTCTAATGCCATAAAAATGCGTGCAAATTCAACATTAAAAACTCGTTTCCATATAACGGGGGATGTTAAACCAACTCCCGTTATATGGAAACGTGTTTTCAATGTCGAATTTGCACTCATTTTTTTATGGCAGTACAGTTGATGAATTTGTACTCGATGTACAAATTTTCAGCATCTACTTGGTGGTGGTGCTGTCTCAGCTACGTGGTGGTGGTGGTATTCGGAGAGATGTCATCGGTATTACTATGTCGGACCTCATAATTTTTGGTCGATATTGTGATGATGAGCGAAGAGAAAGTACAAAACAGGTATGCAAACACCACAATGAAACACAATAGTCGGCTGATATTAAGAATAAGTACACAACGATTGTTCTTATGAGATATTAATCTGACTTGGTGAAAAACAAAAGATTACAAGGTAAGAAGAACTTATGACTGATTTGGAGATGGGAGAGAGTGGTTTATAAGAGAACTGATGGTGATGATATCTGTTACTCACGACCCAAATGGGAGATATAAATAACCCAAAAATGTTACACATGCAGCCCTCCAGGTATTAGCCGGCCTCTTGTAAACTTCCATAAGTAGAGAGGCCCTCAAGAATACTTTTGTTCCAACCAGACCCCTGAAACATACTAATCATGCAAATGGGAGATATAAATAACCCAAAAATGTTACACAAGCAGCCCTCCAGGTATTAGCCTCTTCATTTTCCAGCTGTAAACTTCCATAAATAGAGAGGCCCTCAATAATATTTTTGTTCAAACCAGACCCCTGAAACATACTAATCATGCAATAAGAACATAATATAAACACTAGTTAACAAGCAGATTATACTTGGCTTAATTCAACAGTTTATTTGGTTAATATATTTTACCAGGGTGGAGATCCCTTTACCCAAAAAAATTCAACAGTTTCATATATGGTTTGACACTTTGACATATTAAAAAGTTTCCTTGCTATTGATCTTGTATGTAGTGACACTAATAAGACTGACTTTTCATTATCTACATCTCTGTGAAGTCTCTTCATTGCTTTTCATTATCTACATCTCTGTGAAGTCTCTTCATTGCTTTCTCTTTGTTTTTGTTTTTCTTGGAATCATTGGGGCAAAGGTACTTACATGATAATGTGATCTTTTCCTCTTTCATTCTTAAAGTATTTGTTTGAGCAAATTTCCGTAAGTGCTCTTCAGCCCTGATCCTTAGGAGGTCCTGCAGCTGCTCCTGCGGAGGCCTTGCAGTTGCTCTTGAGGAAGTCTTGCAGTTGCTCCTTCGTCTCTAGGCTGAAATCAGAAAGAACACCGTTAGCTCGCCCCGGGTTTTTAATCCGAGACCAAGCTCTGGTGTGAGAATGAGTATACACTTGGCATAAGTTTTAGTGAGAGAAACTAGAGAGAGATAGTAAGAGAGGTGAGAGAGGAGTAGAGTGT
>LBNU01030623.1:39851-82867 GCA_014162995.1 Artemisia annua
ATGCTCTTCATACCTTCTGCAGCTAGCTCTATACGGTATACCTCACCTAAAGGTTGGGTATTCGACAACCCGTATGTGAACATTTTCATCAAGAACATTATATTTAGGGCATCTAGCTCAACGGCTTGCAAAAATAATTCATTGGAACAAGCTTATAGTTAAGTCAAGCTAGTGACTAATAGGGTGGAGATACTATCCCGAGGAGAACATTCCCCTTAAGCGAGGCACTTCCTTAATCCACCAGATGAACATATCTTGCCAATTGTGCTAAACTATGCATGGCTCCTAGAAAAGCCATCAATCACGATGTCCTTCATGCACGACGTGCGTTTTAGGTATGAGGGTCTGAATATATACTTTGGATATGGCTGGATATGCATTGTTCCAAGAGGCTAAGACAAATTAAACATGCGGCCAAGTAGGGATCTACTTATGTGCTTTTTAATATTCGCATGGAATCCTTTATGAACACGTGAAAACGAAGAGTTCAAGCACCTTACAAGTATTTTTCAACTGAAATGTGGAAGAATCGGATGGTGCCAGACGGAATGGCGCTTCGCCATGGCACTTGTCCATCTGTAGAGTATCCTTTGACTTCCACCGATGGACTTTCTCGAGACTCCTCCGGTCCAGCACCTCATTATCCTCGCCACGAGAGTCTACGGGGAATTCCTTTCTCCTTGCCCTATTGTCTAGTTCCTCATCACTGGTCCTTAACACCTCAATGTATTTGCTTCACGAACTTCGGGGAAGGTCCTTCATGAACTGGTCCGGGGGGACGGAGGATCCTCCCGGAGGAATTCTCCCAGTCCCTTGTATCCCGGTGTCAAGTTTTTCCCTTCCTCCGAATTGAGAATCCCTAATACAACCATTCATGTCTTAAACATAGTAGATTGGTATAAGGGTCCCACGATGGCGCCAATTGTTAGCAAATTTCCGTAAGTGCTCTTCGCCCTGATCCTTAGGAGGTCCTGCAGCTGCTCCTGCGGAGGCCTTGCAAGTTGCTCTTGAGGAAGTCTTGCAGTTGCTCCTTCGTCTCTAGGCTGAAATCAGAAAGAACACCGTTAGCTCGCCCCGGGTTTTTAATCCGGAGACCAAGCTCTGGTGTGAGAATGAGTATACACTTGGCATAAGTTTTAGTGAGAGAAACTAGAGAAGAGATAGTAAGAGAGGTGAGAGAGGAGTAGAGTGTCTGTGTTCATATGTGTGAAACATCTCCTTTATATACCTGGGCTTAGGCCCACGACAAAGGATTGTGGGACCAAGTTGTCTTCTAGGGGCAGCACACATATCGCTGATGAGTGTCAGCGTGGTCTTCGGGGTCCAAGTTGTTGTTATGCTACAAGTACCGGTTTGTGGACCAAAGCCTCTGTGCCCATTTGTACATCATTGTACTTTGTATGTCAGTGTGCTATTGTACCAGCACCGATGCAGGCACTGCTTGGCAGGCACTGCTGCGGGCAGGCACAGCTGCGGCAGGCACTGCTGCGGCAGACACTGCTCCATCACTATGCATCATGAGTAAGGCACTGCTCCATCAGAGAGTGGATTTGTCTTAGAAATATTAAAGACTAATTGTGATTATCTCCTCCAAAGTATACGGACGAGAACCATACCTCATCAGTATTTTTGTGATTGCTTGTTTTGTCTCTGTTTCTTCATTACCTATATATTACTATAGGGCATTGGCTCCCAACTTTTAGTAAAATAATAATTTTTCTACAGCCCAACCTTTTAGTCCAAGTTGCATGTTGTTTGGGCCCATGTTTGTAACAGAAAAACGAATAGACTACTTCCAAGCCAAGTATTATATCTTATCTGTGTATTTAGGTATATTAGTAGTATTTGTATAGTGATGTATATAACTAGACTCTTACTAGCAGAACAGAGTATCTGATAAAACACTGATAAAAAACTGACCGGCACCTTACTATGACGGTAGGTTTTGCTGATGTACTTAGCCTATGGTGACGGTAGGATTACATGTTTCTTGCTGTTATGGCATCACAACGATTGCAACCCGAGTAGACAAAAAAGAGTCAAAAAAAGCCCCGCCGCAACGCGGCGGGCAATTAACCTCTTGTTCATTCTAATTAGTAATTACGTGATTGATTTTGTTTTATCACATCTAATTTTGACAACTTTATGGGTCACTGTAATACAAAAAGTGGTGCTTTTCTTATTACAAGTAGTTGTTTTGGGTCACTTCGACTTCATGAGTCATTCTTTTGGGTCACTTGACTTTCGAGCATATCAACTAACAATTAGATAAATTGCTAAAGAAAATAGTTTAGTAAACATTGCATTCCGTTGATGTAAACTTTGTTTAATAAGGTGAGAGTAACCTGAGAAGATTGTTTAGAATATTGGGTTTGAAAAAGTTCTAAGTGAAGGTGCGGCCGTGATCAATACGAATGTATAGAACAGTACGTGGAAAATAAGTACATCATCGTTATGTCTAAAATCCAATTTGACGAGGCCGAACTTTTATGATAACATTGTCAAAAATGTTATGATATAATAAAGGGTTCTGATATAATTTGCTTTGTCAAAAATGTTATGATATAATTTGCTTTGTTACTATTACAGGAACAATATCAAACAATATTACACTTCATGTTTGAAGAATTGAAGTGACCCATAAAATTATCAAACAATATTACACTTCATGTATTGTAGTTGCGCTAATATCTTGACTCATTTTGTTTTCTATTGTTGAAAGTGGTGAGTTGAATATAAAAGATGAATGACTTCATTGATATTACAATTGAAGACTCGTCTAGACCAACATTCGAGAACATCGTTAATTCGCCAATAGTCGAGTATGTTTATGTTATTTTCTTAGTTGAGAATTTGTTTACCTCTCGCTTATTTGTTACATTATTAACTTGTCTATTTAAATTTTGTGGGCAAGTACCATCCTAATACAAGCTAAAATTGAGATACAAAGACTTCTTTAAGTTAGTGAAGAACTCATCCAGGATAAGATATTGTTTCGGCTCTCAAAAATGTATTTATATGGATGCATCCTCATACAACTTGAACAAACTAAATGAAGAAGTCTTAAAGCATTATCAATCAAAGAGTGATTTAGATTTGTCAATTTTTTTTCCTTGAAAAGCACGCAATAGAGCAATCTTTTATTGAGCTTAATTCTGATGAAAACTTCGTGGTTATGCTTAGAATGTATGAGAAAGAAAAAGAGACCACTGTTTTTTGTGACAACATACAATAACCTTGGAAAAAATACAACACAACGAAGGTAAAATCATTTTCTTTATTTATTGTATTTTCCACATATATTCATGTTTTCAATCATGTAAAGTTTTGGTACAGTGGTGAAGATAAATTAATTGAAGAACCACATTGTGATGAGGTGACAAAAGCTATTATAGCCATATATATTAATAGTGACAATGATGATTATGAGCAATTAGGGAAGACTTCTTTACATGACATTACAATTCAATACACAGACAAACACCTATTTATATAAATAAAAAATAAAAATAAAAAAAATATAATAAAAAAGAAGCAAATCCAACGCAAGTTGGTGAGTTGATGCTCAAACCAACGCCATATATTTCTCAAGGGGGTGTAGTAACGCCGACAACGCAGGTGCCACATCGGCATAACGTCGAGTCCTGCGTTACCACGCCTAGAGATCTAAGACTCAAGGTAGTGGTCATCACTCACTCACCTTTCACTTAAGCGCCACGTCACCATTCAACTCCTCTCACCTTTCACCCGTAATGGGCATTTCATTAAAATATTATTTTTATACAAACATACTTCACAAAATAACTAACATACACTTACAAATGAAATAAACAATAATAAAAACACCCCATGAGGCCAAAAAATGCACATGAACCGAGTGGTTAGGAGGGTCACCACTTCCCTCCTCTTTCCCCTTGCATCACCCAAGTAATTAATTAGCTTGTGAGGTGGGTGATGCCTCACCCCATTGCCTCGAGCCTGGAGTTGGTTAATAACTTTATTGATGTTGTTATTTTAACATATCTGCTATACGTACATATATTACTTGACTCGTTTGAATATATAAGTTGTCCTTAGTAATAAACATATTATGATGTTGTTATTCTAACTTTTTTTTTTAATTCCAAATTAAACTTTTTAACACTATAAATAATACCTCATTTTAATCAATTTTCACACAACTTTCTCTACGAAAACACATGCTCTCTACCAAAATGTCTAGTGATGATTCTTTTTCCGATGAAGATGATTTGAGTGACATTTTGTTGATTACGCAAGTTGTTCAGTATCATCAATCGTTGCAACAACAAGTTGAAATTTCACCTGCCTGTAATCCGATACACCGCCAATTGTGGGACTGCCGAAGAACATTTGTTAGATGACTATTGTCGTGATGAACCCAAATATCCCGAGTACTATTTTAGACGCCGCTTTCGTATGAGCCATAAACTATTTTTAGTAATAGTCAAAGGTATTGAAACTTATATTTTCAATCCACTTCATGAGCATTTTAATTTCTATAAAGTCCGACCCGATGCTACGGGTCGAGAATGTTAGTGTTATTATGAAATGCACATCTGCCATACGCCAATTGGCATATGGCACAACTCCCGATGCATTTGATGGATATTTAAAAGTGAGTGAACGTTGTGCATGCGATTTGTTTACATATTTTTTGTATGTGCATTATTGATTTGCATATGCACGGGTTTCTAAGAAACCCGACATAAATGACATTCAAAATTTATATGCGACGCATAAGAAGGTTCATGGGTTTCAAGGAATGGTAAGAAGTATTGATCGTGTGCATTGGGAATTGATTAACTTCCATGACATGGGCAATTTGGTAGATGTGATAAAAAAAAATATCCAACTATAATGCTTGAAATTGTGGCATTGTACAATTATGGATTTGGCATGCATATTTTTAGGGTAGCAGGTGCATATAACGATCTTACGGCCTTATATAATTCTCCGTGATTCGACAACCTTCTTGATCGCATCACCCCGGTGGCTCCGTTTGAAGTAAACGGAGTTACATTTCAAAATGGGTACTACCTAGCTGAGGGGATTTACCCACGGTGGGCAAGTTTTGACAAGTCAATTTCGGTTCCACGAGACAAGTCAATTTCGGTTCCACAGAACCCTACCACCAAGACAAACACCATGCAAGGTTTTTTCATATTTTGTATCTTTTTAAGGCTTTTCTTATAGATCTATATTTATTTTAATAGATCTATGTGTTTTAGTTTTGTTGATCTAAATTCTTATAACTTTATCTCTATATTTTCAGCCGCCACGGCCGTGACGAAGTCTTCCACGGCCCACGCCACCGAAAACCCTAACACCGAGACCTCTGTGGATATTTTGAGGTTTTTGTTGTGTCCTTTTATATAGATTTTTTAAGGTTTCATTTTGTAGATTTATATATTTTTAAGTTACGAAAGTTTTTTTTACAGCTCTATACGTTTTTGAAGGTTTCTTTTTTGTAGATTTATATTTTTTTTCATATCTAAATTGTATACTATTTTTGACATTTTTTTTTTAGATCTGAATTGGCCGAAATTTGCTGCTGCCAGCGACGATTTCACTGGAACCTCTCGGTTTATAGTTTCGAAACTTGATACTTAGAAGATGGGATTTGAATTTGGACGTATATAGTTAAATATTGTAGAAAGATGTATTTGAATTTTTTCGGTTTTTAGTTGTGGAACTCGTAAAAATGTTACCTAGGAAAGAGACGCCATAAAAAAGTAGTTTTGGAGTAGTAGCACAAAAAGGAAGTAAGAAACCTGTTTCAAAATTTCATAAAGCTTGATTAAAGTGTTGGGAGTTACGAGTATATTTCAAGGACACTATAAAAGATAATCTTGTGAAGCCTAGATGGAATAAAACATAGAATAAAACATTGAGCACACAAACTTGATTTTTGATACGGAAGTAATGATAAAACGCTAGAACAAATATAACAAATGTTAACTCATGCCTGAAATACAATCGTTAAATAGTTTTTAAACAATCATCAAACAAAACTAGCAAATCATGCGTTTATTACTACTAAAAGAAATAAACTAACACAATAAAATGTTCAATCATAATTATAATTAGCTTATTAAAAGACTTGATAGTTGTTATATGAACCTCGGGAGTTGATACTAGCCTCACCTACATATGGGATATCAAAAGTGTTTGAATTTGGGGGAAAAAATAAAAAATCAAACTTTATTGAATTTTTAAATTTTGATATTTTGAAATTTAAGATCTTTAACAAATATATATTTTTTGAACAAATACTTTGAAATTTAAGATCTTTAACAAATATGATAAAAAGGAAGTTTCACTTTTTTTAATATCTTTTAAACTTGGAAGTGGTCTTATTACTATAATGCGGTAGCTGATATCTATTGTACTTGGGTTTTATTAGAGGTGGCAAAACGGGCGGGCACGGGCTACGGGCTAAAGGGGCAACGGGCTAAAAGGGCACGGGCTAAATGGGTACGGGCTACACGGGCACGGGCCAAACGGGCGCATGTAATACGAATCGCTTTAAAAAAGACCAAAAACGACGAAATAAATTTCTCAAACGTAACACCTCATTTATATTTAAAAAATTAAATATAAAGTTTTTCTTTAAAACAATTTTAATGTTTTCAAATTGAGAGAAAATATGTGATCGTTTGTGCCCATTTAACTTTTAGATGGGCAATATGTGCCCATTTCAAAAAAAGGATGAGGCTAAATGTGCCCAAATCTTTTACAAATTTGTCCAAATTAGCCCATTTTTTTATTTTGGGCACAAATTGACACCTCTAGATTTTATTGTATATCGTACACATAAACAAGAACCATTGATAATCGGTTAACAGAAATTAATACACAAACACCAATTATCTCAAACATAATATACGCAAACAACCGTTTTACATAAAAACATACACACAAACGAATATTGATGAAGGTTATCGATGAAGGTTGTATAACAGTAATTGCAATTAGCACTTCACCAAACGGTAGCCTTTTTAGTTACTATCTCATAATTGATGTAATGCTTTACTTTCAGTTTTACTAAATGTTNTTTTTTTTTTTTTTTTTTTGACACATGTTAAGATTTATAGTAGAGTTGAATTATCACATCTTACAACCGTTTGCAATTACATTTTATATTTTCACGTCCTATTTTAAACGTTATACGAAACACTTAACACAATATGGCATATCGTTAATTGTCAGCCGCTAGGAACCTCCTTTGCTATGCACGGGTACTCGTCTAGTTAAGTCAAAGTAAAAAAAATGGGCGATATTAACCAACAAATGAGTCGGGTCAGGTCGGGTCGGGTCCAACTTAAACAAGAAAATAAATGTGACACAACAAAAGCATACATGAATTCTCCGTATGAAATCGTTTAAGTGTTAAGAATTGAGTCATTTTTTGAAAGGAAAACTAACACACGCGCACTATAGTTATGCACACGTCTTTTTTAAACGACGTTTGAACTTATAACAACTTAACTGAAAAACATTTGAAGTCAGACCCTTTTATCAAAACTGAGTTTTCTAAGTTTCGTTTCAATGTACGACACGAAACAAACACTCGTAAAAGATACATACAACTAACACAATACGTAGTGACATATATATATATATATATATATATATATATATATATATATATATATATATATATATATATATATATATATATATATAATAAATTATAAACTCTGTACTTAGAAATCAAAGAAGCTACAGCAAGTCAGCAAGGTTCATATTTTCGGAAGTGTGTGGCATTTTTTTTAGTCAGATACATATTTTTTATATTGTTAATATTTATGTAAATTAAAGGTAGTTAGATTAGATTTCTAAAGGTTTAAAACCCACTAACTAATAAAAAGGAAAGGGAAAAAAGATATCAAAAGTCAAACGCAACAGTCAAACGCTACAAAAGAAAAACATCAAAAAGTACTCTTCTTCTCTGATCATCCTTAGTTTTCCGGCCAGCAAAATCCTTGGTAAACCACGTTTTTCGTATATTTCTAAGGTAGGTCTCATTTTTTCTAAGGTAGGTCCCATTTTTTCGTTACATATATTTCAAAAGATTTCCGGCGTGTAAGGTGGTTCCCGGACACCACCTGAAACAACTGTAGGTCCGCCTCTGCATATTAACATAGGTCAATATGCGGTATAGTTTTGTCCTTTTGCTTGTAACATGAATGTATTTTGTGATTGATTCTTATTATTATTATTATTATTATTATTATTATTATTATTATTATTATTATTATTATTATTATTATTATTATTATTATTATTATTATTTATTTTTAAATTTGTAATTTTGTTACTATTTTTATTCTTATTATTATTATAAAATTACATGAAGTTGAATGAGAGTTTAGAAACAAGTTGTGATCCCACTCCTTTCTAAATACAAAAACTCACTCTATGAAAGATAAATGCACCCGTCTTAACATTATTTGAATGGCTAATAGAAACAGACTTAATACTTGAAAGTGTGTCCAAAGCCTCCGTATTATTATTATTATTATTGTTATTATCATTATTATTATTAAACATCATTTTATTAGCAATTCTTAAAAGTTACAAGAAATTAGTAGGAAACCGAGATACTATCTGGCCTCTCACTCCTCTAGTAAAGCTAATTTTACTAAAAATATAAGTAACAACACGTGCCCAATGTCTTGAGTCAATGAGAACTTTTGGATCCGCTTCGGTAATGTCACCGCATCCTTCTCAAGTTCCCCAAAGAAAAAGAAAAAAAATGAGAAAGGGAGAAGCCATATCCAATATCTACGCACTTAGCCTCATACTTGACGCGTTTACGTTGTACGGCCTTAATCACTGCACCACCAGACACAAAATCAAGTAATCAACCATGCTAGGTTGTGTCAAGGGCAATGACCTTGTCAGATCCACATATATATCAAGCCCTCCGTCTCACGAGTAGAGCAGCATATCAACTGGACGTAAAGGTTTGTCTCGCCCTCCACCAAGCCCGATATCAACTTCTTTACGAGTTGAAACCCCGACCGAGAACAGATGTCAACAAGGGTATCGCGCATCACATTATGCCGATTTTAATACCAATAATACCATGCATTATACAATATGGTCCCCATAAATATCCCCCATAATTACCCTGTAACAAGCTGAGCATAGAATCGGAACAGAGAATAGGACACCTAACCGATAGCATAACACGCACCAATAATTCCTAGCATTCATAGTCTGTCCCAACCCAAAGATATGAACCACCTTAAGCCAGTCAGAAGTGTAGTCCTCTATTTGCGATGTCCATAGGGTCATCTGTCAAGTAGAAAAGGAAAAGGTAGATTCAGCCGTTCGAGTACCACGTGTGAAATTTATATCTGCTAGTTTCTTCATGGGTGTGGGGCAGCGATCTCATTTGGATTACTCAAAGAGTCAATCTCCATTGAACGACTGATGAGTCTCGTATTATACATATTTATACCCCCGATATTATGTAAATTATATAGTAAATAACCTTATTATTAAGACTTTTGGTACTTAATATATGAATGAATGTGTAGGATAAAGGATTGAAGGAAAGACGCAAGAAGTACACGAAACAAATGACTAAAGATAATTATTCATAGTTTGGACAAAAGCACGCCAATCATATGTAGAAAGCGCGCCGCTTACAGGTACATTTGGTCAACTATGCAACTACGAGTTACACGTTAAAGTACGTCGGTTATATGTTATATGAGCGCCGGTTACGCGATGAGAAGCCCGCCGGTCTTACACCAGTTGTGCGACGTACTTATCATGGCAGTTATGCTTCTACATTAACGAGCTACATCAATGATGAGGCCGGTCACTTGCTTGTCATAACTCGCCAGGGACATGCTAGGGTTTCATTTCAACTATAAAGAGGAGCTGAATTCGTGGTTTTATATACACCTCAATCAAGAAACATCTCTTGATCATTAAGAAGCAGTTAATAGTGGTTTTGCACCAAAAACCATTAGCTAAAGAGTTGGAGAAGTAGCAAGGTGTGGAGAACACCTTTGGAACGCAGAAACACTTGTAAACCTTGGTATAATCTTGTTCTATACAATGATAATGATTATGTACTTTGTTTACTTTGATATGAATAAGGAGTAGTACCTTTATGTTTGTTTAAGGCACTTATTCCATGATGTTAGCATAAGATTTGTATCATGATATTTGAATCTATTATGTATGCGTTTGATATGTTATGGTTGAGTCTATTACCATTTGTCTTGATTGATCACTTTGATTGTTTAAAGGTCGAAAGATGCAATTATGTTGATTATATTATGATTTGTTTGTCTATAACAAATCATTGCTATGCTTGTAAGAATTGCTTAGTATAACAAATGTTAACCTGGACTATAACATGTTTAAGGACTAGTCTAATGTCTAACGACTTGACTAGAGGAAATGCATACCTAATACTTCATACTTGGACCACACTTTATGCACTTTATGTATCTAGGATCAAAGGCCGAAAGGAGATTTTTTTACGTAGAGTAGATATACTAGTTTACATGATAACCATTCATGCTTTACTTCTATGCCTTGTCCATGTACCTTTCGTGATACCCATGCTTATTTATCTCATGTGCTTAGCCTTGAGCAAACATATCTTTAGAATAATTTGGCAAAATAATTCAACAACTTTAAATCCAACAAAACCGGTTTTAATGATAAGTGACAATCATTGGAATCTAATTTTGTTACTCTTAGCTAACAATAGAAACTATTACCTCTCTTGGGACGACCTGGTCTTGCCTCAAACCTTTACTATAAACGGGGGTTATACTTTTACCCATGTGTTTTGTGTATTAAGGAATCGGTGAAACTAGTCTTATAAATTTAAAGCTTTCAAAAAAAAAAAAAAAAAATCCAACCACAACCATAACAATCCAAAATCGTGGGGCCGTTGTCACCCAAAAACATTGAAAACCAAAGCCAAGAAACCTCGGGAAAAGAAAACTGACATAAGTAGTACGCTTTGGAGCCAAAACGAAGAGTTAATTTTGACGGAATGTTACATACAAGTATCTGAGGATCCGACCCAAACAATGACACGTTTGGTACAAAGTTCTCGTCCAATACAATCCGCAAGCCAAGCAAAATGGTTACAAAGAGAATACCAAGAACATGTTGACGGGAAAATGGACTCTGATAAACCAAGAAGTCGGGAAGTTTAACTCGATTTTCGAACAAACTGCGAGGCTTAGCAGCGAAAATGATAAAGATATGTTGACGCAGGTCAGAATTTTGTATAAAGATATCGATGGATAAATTATGCTCACAAAAAACTTGGGCTTTTTTGAAAGACACACACAAATGGAAAAATCTTGATTCAACACAAACAAGAAAAAACCAAGGACGGCCAACCGAAGAAGAACCCGAGTTTTTTGGAGATGATGCTTTGCCGCGTCTACCCGACAAAGAATGAAAGCATGGACGGACTCACATGTATGCCGGGTGTGGCACGGGCTACACCCGATGTTAGATCACGAAGTGCAAAAAGATTGCAAAACTGACGTTTTTGTGGAATGTGCAACAACAAAAAATTTTTTGCTACTTTCGTTTTGTTACGGTGTAACTTTAGTTAGCCCAACATTTCTTTTGTACAACACCCTCTTAAAAATCTTGAGTCCATCCCTGAACAAAAGTCTAAAAGTCAACAATCTTTAAACTCATCCGCCAATTTTGGTTCACAAGAAATGATGCTACAACAATTGGCTTTAGACCATGAGATGAGTTAGAACAAATGAACCGCGAGACTATGGTGAGAGATGAATTTCTCAAATCTTGAACACCGAATGAGGACTTGAGGACACTTGCAATCAACACCAATGGGATAGATCCGATGGACACTTGCAATCGAGGCATCCATAATAGAAATGCGGCCAGAATATTTTCCACAAAACTAGTTTAGTTTATGTACTTTTGTTTTTATGTTTTGTTTTTATTTTTATGTTTTTATTATTTTATGTATTTTTTTATTAATGAAATTTTATTTTTAGTTTAATGTGTTGTTTTGTTTGAATTAAAAAAAAAGTTAGAATTAAAAATCGTGAAGTCTAAATTTATCATATTACGCTAGTTTTAAAAAGAGTGTGTTTCTGTGCCAAGTTATATGTTTGATGTTATGAAAAAATATTGCTAAAGTGTCAATATTTTTTCCTACAACACTAGACTAATTATATGAAAACACAAGTGCTCTAACGAATACCAACTCGCTTTGTTTGGAAAGTAATTAACAATCTAGCATATGATTATGCCATAGAGTTACGTTACCAATCAAGAGGTGCCAAATTTGGTATTATTAGAGAAGTATGGGTGATTAGTGTCTTTGTGTAAGATTATACGTAGTATATTTAGGTGGTTGTGTGAGGTATCTTCCCAAAAGATCATATTACATGATGCATATTTGGCGCGAGAGATTCTTAAAAGTTATGAAGGTTTAATATTATTTTGTTGAAAAATAAGTTTTTGTCAAAAAAAAATAATATTTGTATGACAAACCAAGATTGTGAATTATTTAAAGATAAAATAAAATAAAAAGTTCCCAAAAATAATTTCTTAAAACTAGTTTTTATAAAGATGTTGGAGATTATATTTTATAAAATTAGTGATTTTCCTTTTGAAATTACCCACGTCCTACATTATTCCTATTCGTATTTGTTTGTTATTTGTATGTCAAATTATGTCATTTTACACTTTTAATCTACAAATACATCTAGTTTGTCAAACAACACTACAAAAGAACTACAATTTTAATCTTTATCAGAAACATCGCTAGCACTAACATCAACAACAACACCAATAACACCAGCAACAGCAACATCTATTTTGACCAAACATACGTATAAATCATTGCCTCAATATCCAAAAGAAACTACTTCATTTGTTTTTAAAAATACTAATAAAGAAAATATTTTGATATGCTATTTTATTAGAATGTTAACAATCATAAAATATCTAATATATACTTATATAATAATATAAATATTGTAAATATCTCAAGTTCATTATATATAATGATTGTGATTTTTTTAGGGTTGTTACACTTTTAAAAGATCATTAGGTCATTGTAAGAATAAGTAGATGATTGGGAAAATCCATGTTACGTCACATCTCACTAGCATTTCATTTTCTAAAAGAAAAAAAGTAAACTTATCGTCTTTTAAGTTGAGTGAAAGGTATGAGTTCAAAACATAATCTTTTGTTTAAGGTTTGGTATGACATACTTGATTTAATTCCAAATATAAGATGACTTGCTTTATACTTGATTTAGCCATTTTTTATCCCACTTTCTATCTTCAACTTTTGTACTATACCTTAAATATTAAAATATATATAACATAAAAATGGATCTCTTATTCTAAACGAAAAAATTATAAATAGAATGTTTGGTCCAATTATGCTAGCACATTTGTCTAGTCATATCAAGTGGTTACTCGTAGCGAGTTAAACTGGACACCACAATGAAAGTTTGGTCCAATAATGTGAGTTAAAGTTATACGGAGTAATCTTTTTAGTCGAACCATGTGTATCAAGTGGTTACTCGTCATATCAACCACTTTGCAACGTATATACCTTTGTCGTAAATTTTAAAAAAAACTATTGCAAAACAAATAATTACGACGTATTAAATAAAAAATCAAAATAAAAGAGCTTAAAAGAATATTTCTGTAGAGTTAGGAAAATGCAAATAAAGAATCAACTAGAAAAACCAATCTACATCATGCAAATAAAGAATCAACTAAAAACAGTAAATGAACAACAACAACAAAGTTGGTTGGTTTAATATGGAAAGTCAAAGATAGTCAAAGTATCTCTCAACATTGTATAAGGCATCAAAAATATCTCAATGTATTTTAGCTAGTTAGTTTCACATTGTATAAAACTCCTCTCTTCTTCTTTGTATGGAATTGAATCGTTTCATTTCAATATGAATAATACATTTTTCTCCCCAAATCATGTTTTATCATATGGTATCAGAGCATTAGCTCCGGTGGACAATCCACCGTAACCACCTCCTAACAACCGTTACAAACCACCCTCAACCATCATAACAAACTTTTTCCGGCCAAACAAACTTATCAAGAAACACCATAACAACTTCATTCCGATCACTTCCACCACTCTGATCAACTCAACACTCACTCCCATCACCTTAAATTACAACAATCAAGCTTCAACAATGGCTAACCCACCACCAACACCACCAATCCTCACCGGAGAATCAAACAATCCACCTGAAGACACAAATTCAGTCAACGATCCCCTCTTTCTTCACCAAAACGATCATCTAGGGCTAATTTTGATCTCAAAGAAGCTTCTTAGTTCAGAGAATTACAGTTCTTGGAGACGTTCAATGACAATAGCACTTAATGCTAAGAACAAGTTCAAGATACTCACCAAAACCTATTCAGAACCCCTTAGAGCCTTGTGGGAAAGGAACAATGACATGATTATCTCCTAGATTCTCAACACAGTATCTGAACAGATAAGCAACAATTTAAGTTTTGTTAATACCGCATCTGCTTTATGGTTAGAATTGCAAAAACATTATTCCCAACTTGATGGCCATAGAATATATTAGTTAAGCAATGATATAGCACAATTGAAGCAGTCTAATTGTTCAGTTGAAGTGTTTTATCAGAAACTGAAAGGCCATTGGGATGAGATGGATGCTTTAGAAGCTCCATATATGTGTATTTGCAATTGCACTTGTGAAAATGGTAGGTTGAATGGTGAAAGAGAGAGTAGGAAAAGATTGATACAGTTTTTGATGGGTTTAGATGAGAGTTTTGCAAACCTTGGGGGACAAATACTCTTGATGCAGCCTTTACCTAGTGTCACTAAGGCTTATGGCATGCTTAGACAGGAGGAAAAGCAAAGGGAAACACTCATTCCTAGGCAAATGACTCCTACTGTTATGTCCACTCACACTAACACTAATCACAATTCACAGCCTCACTATAGGCAAACCAGAACACAAACTAGCAATGGCAACTCTAGAAGTGAAGGAAACAACACTGTGAGTAGAAGCTCTTTCAAACAAGGAGTTTATTGTGGTAATTGCCAGAAAGAATGACATTATAAGAATGAGTGCTATGCTGATATAAATAATGCATAAAAACGTTATTTATATTTTTCGATATCACTATGTTTTGACGATCACAAAATGTAAACACATTAAATGTAAGATTACTACGTAAACAAGTATTAAGTTAGTTTATATCATTTTATCCAACTAAGTCACTTAAGGTATGAATAAACAAGTGCTTAATACATTTCATGATCAAAAGGATATTTATTTAATTATTACAAAGTTTATTAAATAATATAAACATATTATATATTTTTGAAAAAACATTTTTGGTAATAAAGGAAAAGGTTTAATTCATAATAAATATATGAATTCAAATTTTTAACCAAAATCAGTTAGTTTTTCACCAAATAAACTTTCCCCAGAAAAGACAAAGTTTTCTGGCCGTTACAGGTGGGCGGCCCCCTTAATTTTAAGGGGGTAGGCCTCCATTTAAGGGGGCTGGCACGCTCCTGTTGTCAGAAAACTTTGCCTATAAATACAGGTTGAATCCTGCATTTTTTCCTTACCTTTTGCACTAAAATTTTCAGATCCAATCCTCTCTAAACATCTTTCTAAACCCTTTGATCATAAGATTATTAATCTTTGTTTCAAGTGATTCAATTCCTCCTCATCCTTCCTCATCTAAAGTGCAAGAGAAGAATACCCCTTCAACATCAAGTTTAAAAAGTATTGTAGATAAGTTTTGTATATTGTGTAAACCATTTGTGAAGTTGTGTTGTGCTTATAATTAGATAGATCTAGGAGTGTTAGTGGTGAGTAGAAGTTGTGTAGAGAAGAAGAAGTAGTAAAGTAGTGAAGTGGTGTGAAGTAGTGAAGAAGTTGTGAAGTGTACAAGTTGTGTAGAAGTCGTGCTAAGTCGTGTAGTGGTGTGAGATTGGTTCTAGCTACAATTAGAACCCGACATTTAGCTTAGTGTCGTTAATTGGTGTAAGCAAAAGTTGTGTAAGGTTTTCTCCACCATAAGGGAGCTTGTTGACATAGTGAAGAACACTCTCGAGTTAGGTGCTCGGGGAGTGGAGTAGGACGAAGAGGAGATTCGTAGCCGAACCACTATAAATCCTTTGTCTCATGGTGCTGTCTTTCTATCCTTATCTCGTTACTTACTTACTTGCATGTTTGCCATTATACTCATTAGTACACTTTGTTGTTTATAATTGCAAGTTGAGATCACATAAAATTGGAATCGAAATTTTCATAACCAAACTTTTGTAAATTAAAAAGACGTAAAACTATTCAACCCCCCCCCTTCTAGTTTTCCACATGCTATCAACTTGTGGGATACCCTGTTGGTCATCCACTTCATGGGAAAGTGAGACCAAAGACTGATGCTAGGACTAGAACAGTGAATATGGCAATGGGCTTTGATGTGGCTTCCACAAGTGGGACAAAAGAATCAGCAGATGATGCAGCTGTTTATGCAAAGATGGACAAGCTCTAGATCCAGTTGAACCAGGTCATGATGATGTTGCAGAACAACCAAGGAGTCACTGATCCCAAAATACTAGCTGCAGGTAGATATCTCTTCATAGCTTCTTGCATTGCACATATCAAAGATGCTTGGGTATGTGACAGTGGTGCCACTGATCACATATGCATAACCCTTTCACTCATGTTTAACATCAAACATTGCACTACACCAATCTTGTTTCACTTCCCAATGGTCATCAAACCATGGTGACCATTACTGGTTCTATTAGGATAAAACCACAACTTACCCTGCACAATGTTTTCTATATCCCATCATTTGCCTATAACTTACTCTTTGTAAGTAAAATCACACAAAAATCTACACTCACAGTCCTCTTTAACCATTCACAATGCATATTTCAGGGACTCAACCAGAGGATTGCCCATGGGACACTATATGATGGACTCTACATCATCACCCCTGACACAACCACTTCACCTTCTTCAACAACATCATTTGTAAATACCATTTGTAAGGACATTCACTTGTGGCACTTAAGATTAGGCCATCCATCTGTATCTACTCAAAAGCAAATAAAGTCCTTACCTTCTATCCCAAATGATGTAACAAAATTTCAATGCAATATCTGTCCTTTATCAAAGCAAGCAGCCTTACCTTTTACACCAAGCACATCACATGCACAAACCAAATTTGAATTAATACATGCTAATACATGGGGTCCTTACAGACACAACACCCTCAATGATTGTAAATATTTCCTAACACTAGTTGATGATTTTTCAAGAACCACCTGGACATATTTAATCCCAAACAAAAAACATGTTACATCAACAGTTAAGAATTTCTGTTATTATGTCCAAAATCAATTCAAAACAACCATTCAAATCTTCAGAAGTGATAATGGAACATAATTCCTCAATCATTCACTCACAGAATTCTTTCAAAACAAAGGAGTTGTACACCAAACCCCATGCCCAAACACACCCCAACAAAATGGGAGGGCAGAAAGAAAACACAAACACCTTTTACAAGTTGCAAGAGCCATTCAATTTCAAGCAAAATTTCCAAATCATTTTTGGGGATATAGTTTGATGGCTGCAACATACCTTATCAACAGATTGCCATCAACCATTCTTAACAACAAAAGTCCTTATGAAATGTTATTTCAAACCCCACCTGACCTATCAATCCTCAAAACCATAGGCTGTTTGGCTTATGCCTCAATTCATACACCCAAAAAATTTGCACCCATGGCAATTCCTTCCATCTTACTTGGATATCCTCAAAACCAGAAAGGTTATCTTCTCCTTTCACAAGACACACACAAAATTTTTGTAAGCAGACATGTTACTTTCTATGAAACCATTTTTCCTTTTCACAACAACACCACATCCATAGACTAAACAGAAACAACACCTATTTTCTTTCCACAACCTGTCCCTGCACCCATCATTATCACACCATCACCCACTT
This sequence comes from Artemisia annua, assembly GCA_014162995.1. Lineage (NCBI taxonomy): Eukaryota > Viridiplantae > Streptophyta > Magnoliopsida > Asterales > Asteraceae > Artemisia > Artemisia annua. The sequence goes on from LBNU01030623.1 coordinate 57,896, forward strand.
CACAATCACCAGCTCCACAATTCCCTGATCCACCATCCCCTGCACCACTATCCCCTGACTCACCTACCACACATCCACTGATACAAAAAGTTGGAACGGTGACGCCCAAAATGTGTGACGATAGGCATATAGTTACACACGTTTTTTTTCATCGTGTGTGACCAAGGGTCCCACCACCGTAGGTGGCATATGGTCACATTGTTGAGTTCGTGGCCTTTTCCATCGAAAAAGAGTGACCAAAACCCCGAATATGTGTGACAAATTAGGCACAAGTTTTGTTGGATTAGTCATTATCCGTTTAGATGAGAGATGATGTGATATTTTGTTAATTTCATACATGACTTATATACCTTTTGGTTGTTTTCTATATACAGTATTAGGGTTTGGTTAGGAATATTTTTATTGGTTATTAAGGTGATTTATATATAATTATATTATAATATATATATTATATATATAATATATATATATACTATATATTACTATAATAATATATATATAATATATATATATAAATATATATGTATATTATATTAATATAATAATAGCAGTATATATACTATATTATATACTATAGTAATAATATATATACTATACGTAGAACCTTTAAAACTGCCGCACCTAAGAAAACGGCGCAAAGCGACAACGAAACAGTCTACAGATTCCCTTTCGCAAGAAATGTGTGTCCTCCAACACAAGGAGTAACAGTATGTCTTTCAACATGCATGTTTCTTGTTTATAATGGTTAAAATCATGTTCTATATATAACATATAGAAAAATTCTTTTTTGACAAAAAATAAAGTTGCAAACTTCAAGCACTTAAAGAACGAAAAAAATGTTGCTACGGGTCTCGGTATTCAAGTCTAATGGAAAACAGATGCATTGCTAACCAACACTCCAAATGATTGCTACAAAGTGTCTAATTGCCTCATCGAATAGTGGATGCAGCCTTCATACCGGACGTAGAAATAAGCGAAGTGTACAGTTAAGGAAGGCATATGGTGGTTTCGTTTGCTGGCCAAAAGGATCAGTTGTTATTCAAGAGGAGGTTACATATATACACTCGTGTTTTTTCAACCTACATATAATATAAATTCCTTCATAATTAATCAAGTTAGATACAGCGTACGCTTTCTGTTTACTAGCAGGTTCCACCACCAGCTACGATACCAGTAATTAGTGAAAAAAATCCTGGGCTAAAAGTACAAATGAATGCGAAAACATTTGGTCTCTAGTGAAACCTGCTAAAAAGCAAGCATAAGGCTGGGAAGATTCAAAGGCTTTAACTTTATGCTAAGTTGATCATTTGATTATGCGACATTAAAAATGTATATTATTTTGGTTCAGTTACATACATTCTATTTTATTGAATTTGAAATTGCTTTTTTTTTAATTTCTGTTTTAATTTATATACTAAGCAGTAGGTATAACTCTTATCACAGTACTAACTTAGTACCAATAGCAGTACTAACATTCATTGGGTCACTCTTTCTTCTAATTCGATGTGTAATTAAATATTACAAAAGGCCCAAACGCAAACATAAATTCTGTGATGTGGGCCATTGGATGATCAATAGTCCACACCAAAATACAAATTTCTTCACTTTAAACAGGCAATATGGTGCACACTTATTAACGCTTTGGCCACTGTTTCTAATTGTAATGTACTATACCAAAACAACATGAGTTTGTGTGACTAAATATTAACAAAAGGCCACACAAAATAAAATTAATGTGAGCCATTGTGATCAAGTCAAATAGTCACACAAATAAAATTACTATCACTTTAACAGCATATGTCACAACTTATAAACGCTTAGCCACTGTTTCTTAATTGTATTGATAAATACCAACAATGGTTTGTGTATAAATATTACAAGGCATCACAAAACATAAAATTAATGTAGCCATATGGATGATCATATACACAAAATACCAAATTCTTCCACATTAAAAGCCTATGGTCACACTTATTAAACGCTTTTCCACATTTTGCTTAATTCGTATGTGACTAAATACCCCAAAACAAACCATGGTTTGTGTGACTAAATTATTATCAAAAGGCCACACAAACATAAAATACATGTGAGCCCTGGATGATCAAGTAGTCGACACAAAGTACCACATTTCAATTACAAAGAGCATTATGGTCACACTTATTAAACACTTTTGGCCCACTTTGTTTTAAATTATATGTGACTAACTCCCAAAAAGCAACACCGCACAATTGATGTGACTAAATCATCGCACAAAAACGTCCACCGACTTATTGTATATTCATCGTGGCCAAAAGAGACAAGAAGGAAAAGTCACACAAAATACAAATTCCTTCACTATTAAACAGCCTATAGGTCCACACTTATGTAACGCATTTTGGCCACCATTTTGCATTAATTGTATGTGGACTAAATACCCAAGAAAAACATGTTTGTGTGACCTAAATATTAAAAAGGCCACACAAACATAAAATACATGTGGGCACATTGGATGATCAAAGTCACACAAAATACACATTTGTTCACTTTAAAGAGCATATGGTCACACTTATTAAACACTTTTGGACCAACTTTTGTTTTAAATTGTATGAATGAAACTATACTCCAAAAAGCAACACCCATTTGCGTGACTAAATCATCACATGAACCGTCACACTTATTGTATATTCATGTGGCCAAAGGACGGGAAATAGTACTACAAAATACACAATTTACTAGAAAGACTCATCTCAAATGTCACATATGTTATAATTTATTTAATGTGGCAAAGGACGAACAATAGTTACTCTAAAAAAATTCGTGTGACTATAAGGTATTTACGGTCAGCGATAATGACTAATCCAACAAAACTTGTGCCTAATTTGTCACACATATTCGGGGTTTTGGTCACTCTTTTTCGATGGAAAAGGCCACGAACTCAACAACGTCACCATATGCCACCTACGGTGGCGGGACTTTTGGTGACACACGACGAAAAAAACGTGTGTGACTATATGCATATCGTCACGCATTTTGGGCGTGACTGATAGAACTTTTTGTACCAGTGTATGCACATTATCACTTGTGATAACTTAAACCTATCTTCTATTCTGTCATTTTTCACAAGAATATTCACAAAATCTCTAATAATATTTTAAATAAGATCGAAATGAGTGTCGTACCATTAATCGGATTTTGATTTGGTTCATTTTCCACCGTTGTTTTTGCCGTATCGATTTCTTCAGGCTTTGAATCATCAATTTTTATGATTTTTAGATGATTTTGATGGTTAAATGACTATTGATTTTTGATTTTTAAGTGTTTTTTGTTGTTGATGTTGATAGTAGAGAGAGAGAGAGAAATAGAAACTGTTTTGTTGCAGTTTTTAGAAAACGTGTGGATAATGACGTTTGATCTGGTGGGGTAAGTTTGGCATATTTACAGTTTTAGTCCCTCCGTGTTTTTTAATCATTTGATCTTGTCGTTTTAAATTCAATGAAACGGACGGTCCAGATTGATCCGTCAGTTTGTAAGGTTTTTTGAGTTCGCAAAATAACTCGCCTCCTAGTTTGTTAATTTAATGTTTATATTTGTTTTGTAACGTGCAAATATTTGTTGGTGATACAAATGTCAAATCTAATGTTATAAATGTCACAGCTAAACCTATAGAGATGTCTAGACTAGTTTTTAAATCACTATTATATCAATTATGTTTTCTACAATAGAAAAAAAGTACCAAATATGTTTTTTCTTTGGATGAAGTCGAATGAAAATATTGCAACATAAATAAATAAAACTAAAAATAAAAATAAAAATGAATGATTTAATATTATACTAGGAATTGTAGAAGTTTGGAAAGGGTATATTAGGAATACTGTAATGCAATGATTTAGCTATTAAATGCATGAACAAATGCATGAATCAAATTTGTAAGCTCTTTTTTTAACTCTACTTTATACTCCCTCCGTCCCATAATAATTGTCCACTTTTACTTTTTTGAGTCTTTTTTGTTCAACTTTGACATTAATATTTCTATTTGTGTAATATAATACTTGATGAAAATTATATCAATAGAAAATGCATTTGAAACCAAATCCCACTACTACAAAAAAGGGCATAGAGCCTAGTTGAAAAGGTGCAAAGAGCCCGGTTTTGCATGAGGGCATAAAAGGGGAGGAACTCTATTCGAAAGGCAAATAGAGCCCGGTTTTAAAAACGGGCTCTATTACCTGTTATAGAGCCCGGTTTTATATCAAAGAACATGGCTCTATGTGAACAAAAATAATTAAAAAATAAATAAATAAAAATCCTTCCAGACATGAAATCAAATTCCTTTTGGCAAAATGAACATTGTAGACAATGATACATGTAATAAGACGTTTGAATTATTATGAATATTAATGTATTTACAATCAGCTTGCCACGAGCTAAATTTTTTTTTATCTCTTAGAGCAGTATGAACCACTTTGATGGCAATGGTCATCAATGGCCAGCAGTCGCAAACATCTACTCGAGAGCAGCAATATCGGGCATCATCATAATCCGAAATATCCTGGAAAACACATTCGTAAGCAATCGTTAAATGAACAAAGGTATTCCTTTAGACTATTGAATGTACTACAGAAACTTACTATATCAAACACTAGCTCTCTTTCCACAGGAGCAAAAATGTTGTCCCCTGATGCTGCGTTTGCATGCCTCTTACGAGTCGCAATTAAAGTACCACCTTGCCTGTAAACATATTTGACACATTTCTCGGATCAAATTTCAATAGGCAAGCAAACCACCCCATATAATAACACTTATGTTAGTCACTCAATTTCAAACACAGATCCATTTCAATCCAAAAAGCCTTGTTACTGCTGCACAAACATGGTGCTATATAGAAGTAGTTATCGAAATGACTTAATTGTCACAATTGGAGTGAGAGTCCAAGGGCTCAACACCTCGGTTGTGCGGTCGCCTAAAAAATGGATTCTTTGTGTCATTTATAGTTCACTAGTTATTGTGTGCTTGTTTTGATAATTTTTCTGAGCAGTAATAAATATGGCTAAGATTTATCTAACTTATTGTGTGCCGTTCTAAAAAAATTGCCTAAGATTTATCTAAGATATTGTAAAAGGACATAAATTCGGATCGATCTTCTTACTTCTATGAAGTCGTAAAAGCAAAATGGAAACCATTAAATAGTAGTACCAAACTTGCTTATAAATCAGTAGAAGAAATAATAAATAATGAGAATAAAGTGTTTAGAATAACAAAATTACCGTAATAAACTTTGAGATAATTAGAATTGAATCCTTCACCTTCTACTTGCTGAGGGTCATCGATTAACATATCATCTCTTCCATTCTCACCTTCTTCTTTCGTCATCTTTAATCAATCAAACCCTAACAATTAAAAAAATATAGTTCGAATTAACACCCCAATACCCAATCAAATTAGACGAAATTAACATGATAAATGAAAAAGTACCTGATAAATATTTGTGTTTTGTGTGGGGACTGAAGAGATGGTGAGTGAGATTGGTGAGATGAGATGAGATGAAGAGGATAAGGGTAGGTAGAAAACAAATGGAGGGAGCGAGGGATAATGAAAGGCAAATGATATTTCCACATATAAAATTATTTTGCACACATAAAAATCATGCATAAGGACAAAATTTTGTCCTTATGCATGATTTTTATGTGTGCAAAATAATTTTATATGTGGAAACATCAACACCCATAATGAAAATGTGAATTTGATTTTTGGAAAAAGTTTTGAGCGGGGCTAATGAAAATTTTAAAGTGGGCAGAGGAATGTAGCCAGGTTTTGCAATAAGAAAACAGGGCTCTAATGGTTTAGCACATAAAGCCCGGTTTTGTAATAGGGAACATGGCTCAATATCAATAATAGAGCTCGGTTCTTTCGAAGAAAACATGGCTCTATCTTTTTCTAACACTAGACGAGTACCCGTGCATAGCAACGAGATTTTATAGCGACAGATCGTTTAGTGATAAAAGAAAGTTTATGGGTTATAAATGAAAAATAATAAAAGTTAGGGGTGGCAAATTTTGCCCAATTTGTAATATTTGGGCGATTTTTGACACTTTTTTAAAAGTTTGGGGCATTTTTTGCCCCCTTGCATTTATTTGATGGGCTCTTACGAGCAAAAGATAAAAACATATATTATTAGATGGGCTAATGGGCACATAGTGTTAATATAACCGGGCACTTTCGAATCACACAATTCAACGTCCAAGCAATTACTCTCATTTTTTTTTCCGACCAATTCACTTGTCACTGGTAACTATAAAACATTCCAACTATTTTAATTTTAATTTATCTCATTTATTAACTATTTTATGCATAATTATTTAATAATCTAATTAATTGATAGATATATTTAATTAGTTGCATTTTTATTCATTTGTCCCAGCAGATTTTCTCAAATTTGCAGTCAGATTTTATTTTATTTTTTTTTCAGAAAAAATAATTAAATATAGTTAAGACTTAGATGCTGGATTTTTTTTACAAGATGAATTAAAGGGGTTTTTAGGACTGTTCGGAATGTTTTTAATAGTTGAATTATAATTTGCTCGTTTTAGCCCGTGCCCGTTTGGCCCGATTTATAATTTGTCCGTTTAGCCTATGTCCGTTTTAGCCCATGCCATTTTAGCCCGTGCCCTCCCGTTTTGCCACCTCTAATAAAAGTTTGAAGATTTGGAGATTAAACATAATGTTTTGAAACCCGGTTGAACCGTTCTGGTCGAAAAACGGATCAATTTAAACCGAGTAATGCTTTTAATAACTAAACCCGTCGTGTATTAGTCCTTGTATTCAAAACTATATGTTTTTCCCAGTTGAACCCGTTGGTCCGGTCCAGTTTTCAAAACTATATGCAGCATCAACTTGTTAGCTTGTATGAAGTTTTGTGTGTTTTATTAATTTGTATAATGTTTATAATAACGTATACTTTTCATTTTAGGGTGTTTTAAAAATAATATTAATTAGTGTGTTTAATTATTTTATATTTTATATTATGTTGTAGTTTGTTTAAATTGTATATTGTGAATATTTATTGTACTTTTTAATAAGGGGTGTTTTAATTAATTGTTTTTAATTTGATATACATGCTTTTAATTGGTTGTACAATGTGAATAAATTATTGTATTTTTAAGTTATAGGGTGTTTTACTAAGAGTATTAATTACACAATTCATTTTCTCTCACCCTTGACTTTCAAGATTTCACTTTTCAAGGTTTGACCATTTTCTCTTTATATGTAGTATAGATATAGATAAAGCCCGGTTTTCTGAAAGAAAACATGGCTCTATACCCTTGTTCAAAACGCTATATCCTTTTAGAGCCCGTTTTTCACTAAAACCGGGCTCTATTAAGGGGGCTCTATTCACAAATCTCTAGTAGTGTCCATTCATATATTTTTTTATCTAGTATTATGTAACACAAATAAAAATATTTATGGTCAAATTTAAATAAGAAAGACTAAAAAATGTCAAAGTGGACAATTATTATGGGACGGAGGTAGTATTTAATTAGGCTTATATATCATTTCTCTAAATACTTTAATTTATGATTAGTTGTTACTATTACTTTAAAATTGATGTCAACTTAATATTCTCAAAAATACCCATTAAACAAATATTAGTATATACAAATTTTAATTCCAACAACTATTTATCCAACAAAATTTAAGTTAAAACTTAATCTAACAAGAACTCAAACTCAAAATCTCGTGCATGTACCAGGAAGAATGTAAAGTCAATGCTAATTGGGAAGCCTTAATTTCTTAAGTTATCAACAAGAAATTGATTACTTAGCATCGAATGGTATTTGTTGCAAAGGCATGCAACAACAAATTTTTTAAGGTTTGCGATGTTGCTTATAGCGGTTTTTCTGAATAACTTTGTAAACCAAAACAACTATATTTATTTTAGGTAACAAACAACATGTGATAATGCTGAAACAATTCTGTAGATCGATGGTGTACGTGGTAACTTGCTACAATCATTCAACCTTTTCTAAGGAAAAACTACCTAGGTTTTTAGCTTTTTCTCTCAACACAAACTTTTGTACCTTACCAGTCGAATTTCGAGGCAAATCTTCGAAAATTACAGTCTTTGGTACCATAAAATGTGGCATACGATCACGACAATGCTCAATAATTGCTTGAGCATTAATATCGTAAAAACCATCCTTCAGTTTCACAAATGCACAAGGAGTCTGGCCCCAGTGATCGTCAGGCCTTGCAACAACGGCAACCTCGAGAACTGCTGGATGGCTGTAAATCACAGTTTCCACCTCAATCGTGCATATATTTTCGCCACCGGATATTACAATGTCTTTGCTTCGGTCCTTGACTTCGATAAACCCATCTGGATGTTTAATGGCAAGATCCCCAGTGTGAAACCAACCTCCAGCAAAAGCCTCTTCAGTTGCATGTAAATCGTTCAAGTATCCACTCATGACCGTATTACCTCTAAACATAACCTCCCCTATCGATTGGCCATCTGGTTTCACACTCTCCATTGTAACAGGATCTTTTACATCGACATCCTCCATCGCGAAATGTTTAACTCCTTGCCGCGCTTTAAGCTTTACTCGATCTTCAAGAGGCAATTCATCCCACTCAGGCTTCCACAAACTCCATGTACCTGGACCGTAAGTTTCAGTGAGACCATAAATGTGCGAAACACGAAATCCTAGCTCCTCGATCTTTGAGATTATAGTTGGAGGTGGAGGAGCACCACCAGTCATGATCTCAACTGCATGAGGAAGTTGTTTCTGATCTTTCACCGAAGAATTTGCTATCATGTTCAAAACAGTTGGAGCTCCGCACATATGTGTCACTTTATGAATGACGATATTATCAAAAAGATCTTGAGGGTTGAAGTATCGAAGGCAAACATTAGTGCCACCAACTATAGCCACACCCCACGTGAAGCACCACCCATTGCAATGAAACATAGGCAATGACCAAAGGTAAGTAGGCATCTCTTGCATACCATGTATGAACATCGATGAAAGAGAGTTCATATAAGCACCGCGATGGCTATACACAACTCCTTTTGGCCTTGATGTGGTTCCAGATGTATAGTTTAGACTTATAGGCTCACATTCGTCATAAGGTCGGACTATAGAGAATCCAACATTTCCACCCTCCACAAGGGTCTCATAATCGTATTTAGGGCAAACTTTCAAGGGTGAGCGATAGTTTGGCTCTGATATTATGACAAGGAGAGGGGTAATTGAGCCTGTGTCATTGAGAATATTAAGTGCTTCCTTCGCGGTTGGCAACAGTTGGTAGTCGACAAAAAGAATCTTGGCTTGTGAGTGTTTGAGAAGAGTTGAGACCGTATTTGCATCCAGACGTGTGTTAAGGGGGCAAATAACGCCTCCTGCCATGGGAATTGCAAAATGAAGTTCCAGCATTGCTGGAATATTAGGTGCTAATGCTGCAACCTGCATTCCAAGTCGTCGAAGTTAATTAATTTGGTGGATTTATGCTGAGCTTAAAAACAGTTTGTTCTAAAGCTCAAGAGGCAAAATGATTGCCTGAACTTTAATAAAATAGTTTGTTCTAAACCTCAAGACTTTTAACTAAAATCCTTAAGGTAGAAAAATCAATACATGCACCTAACTATTCGTTACCCTTTTTCAAACTTCTCTTTTCTATATTGCTTACATAATAATGTTAACAATTCATATAATATAAAATTTAATTACGTACAATATCAAGTAAGATTAGTTGAAAAGTTTAAAAATATCGAAAATGGTAGGAAACAAACACATAAATGATCAATTTATTATAGATAATAGATTAGGTTAGTCGGTTGAATCCCGCTTGTGAGTTTAGAGCCAGTTAGGGTTTCCTTATTTATTAAGTGTTATCCTTTTTATTTATTTCTTTATTTTAAAGAAACCCTAATTAATTCAAAAGGACTTTAAGAGAAAATATATAAGGAAATGCATCTAAAAAGAGAAGAAAGAAAGGTTGTTGTTACAATGATGATGGCAAAGCAATTTTTTTCCTATTGCAATTTATGCAATTTTAATACCAAGCCTAGAAAAGAAAAAAAAAATTGATTTAATTATGATGCAAACATCTTGGTAAAAAATAGTTGTTGACTCGTATTAAAACAAAAAACATTAAAAGAAATCTTTTTGAGATCTAAAGAAAAAACATATGCATGCAACATGCATCACAGTGCAGAAGAAGATAATGCATGTGATGATATTGCGGCATGATAGAAAGAAATTAGGTTTCGAGATGAGAGATAGAGAAAGCTTTGACCGAGTAATCCAAAAGCAGTGGCTCATGGCAGCTGAATAGGTCTCGTAATTAGACTCGTTTATGATACCATGTTGAATGAGAAAACTCCTATCGGCATATAATATGTTATTTAACTATAATATATAGAGATTATATGAGACATAAAGGAAACATTAACGGACCCACAACTAAAAAGGGGCTTGGACCGACTAACCTATAATCTATTATCTAATACAATTTTATTTTTATTTTTATTTTTCTATGAACAAATGATCAACTGTTCCATCAGATATGAAATTAGTTATTTGAATTTTATTATAATTGATCTAAAAATAAACATGAGACAAACATATATATCATATTGTTTATCTTGTGTTAAATGCCCGTTTATTTCACAAGTTTGCTTAAGGTCTTGCGAAAACTTGAGCCGCCCTAGTATGACAAGATTTGGTTCGTATTATTGTTCTTTAAAAGATATATATACTTTATTCTCTTCCCGTAAAAAATAAAATGAGCATGCAAATATTACTCTTACCACGTCGCCACGAGAGATCCCCAGGTGGTTTAGAGCAGATGCAACCTTGATACACCTTAAGTATGTTTCTTCCCATGTATACTTAACGGCTCCATAAATAATGGAGGTATGGTGTTTGTAAACTTGAGCCGCTCGCTCTAAGAAGCTAATGGGTGATAAAGGAATGTAATTTGCTGGGCATCGGACTACACCATCTAGTTGTTGCCATGATTCCCGACGCAGTACTTCCAATGGATCAGCCACAACAGTTGTCCCTTGTTTCAAGCTTTCACATCGAACCTTCCAACGTTGTTTTCTGGTTGATTGAGAACTCGGTCGATACGATGCTTTTAAGTCGGTTAGCTTCCTGTGTACATTTTTCGGGGTAGTCTGGATACGAGGAGAGCTGTTTATATCTTCGTACACATTATATATCCTATATGATGGTTTATTACTACTACAAATCCGACTTTTTAAACCTATTTAATTAATTTATTGAAATCATACATATACAAAGGTCTATATAAGACTTTTCACCTGCCAACACATTTTAAGACCGGTGTAAATAAAAAACACAGGTATATATGTTTTCCGTATGACATGTGCTTATCATTTCGATCTTGGACAGATTTTTAAGACGCTTTTATGAACCGGTTAGTTATACAAAAACACCATCTATTACAAATTGATTATTTATGTAGTTATAATAAACTTGACTGTCGTCAGCTGCTTTTTTCAATAAAAAAAAAAGAAAAAAGAAAAAAGAAAGTTGAACTGTCCTAATGTAATTTTTAATTTCCAAACCTTGTCGTAGAACTATTATTATTACCAAGTATCATGTAAGAAAATCTAAAAGAAAAATATTAAGAGAAATGTTACCCCCGGTCCAAATTTATATCCATTTTTATTTTGACTTTTTCAATTAAACTTTGACTTTAAATATATTTTTTTATATAATACTTGATGCAAAATATATAAATGAAATTGGTTTTAAATATATTTTCATTTATATAACTTTCATCAAATATTATATAATAAAAAAAATATATTTAAAGTCAAAGTTTGATTGAAAAAATTAAAATGTACATAAATTTTGAGACGGAAGGAGTAATCACATAATATTAAAAAAAGAATTTTCACAAAATGATGTGTAATAAAATAATTTGTCATGAAATATAAAGTTGGTGAAAGAAGAAAGTAATTAGCTGTTCTAATGTCATACATGTTACGTGATTATATGAAAAAACAAATTTGTAAATGACAAATTTCAAATATTAAATAGCTGGCTATGATGTAAAATATTAAGTAGCTGGTGTTTTTAACTAGCTGGTCAAGGATAGGTCCATTAAATTAATGACAATACTAACCAAGAAACAAATTTACGGGGTGTTTCTCTTTTACTTAATAGGGAAAGATGGTGAAACCCACTAATTTAATATTATTATTTTGTTAAAAGGGATCCATTTTTTCCACTAATCGGTCTATATCCCCATGACAAAAAAATTAAGCCCCTCCCCAATAAGATGTTCATATAGGTGTGGGCTCCACGCATCCTCTTAACTTAAAAAAGAAACGACCCCTGACTGTTTGATGACTATTAAAGACAATAGAATAAAATTCAAGAAGGTCAAGGATAGGTCCATACATATTTTAACACAAACAAGCTAAGAAGATTTAATAACAGTTAAACAACTCCACTTAGATTTTATTTATTTATTTATTTATTTATTTATTTTAACGGCATTTTTTATCACACTCTATACCATCTATCTCATAAATAACTTCATTAAAGCTTAAATCTACAACCTATGGGTTGATAGACAACTTACATACCAGTATACCACTGATTTATAATCCACACTTAGATCATGGATCAGTAGAAAAAGATGCGAATGTAATTTCACTGTTACATATTTGGAAAACATTATTATCAACCAAATAATCAAATGTTAATAACATGCAGCATATTGCTTTCGTTTAATTTTTAAACAAATCAACACACTACATGCACATGAAACAACTATATAATTAAATTTTAACAACATTCATTATATATATTACTATTCGATCTAGATCGAGTCAGAGGACAAGCAATTTTTATGTAGACACGATTCAGTTTGATATCGCGATAAGATATTTAATACTCAAACCGGCTTATACATAGTTTGAGATGGTTAGGAAACTAACAAAAAACGATCAAAAACCCACGATCAAACCTAGTATGTGGTATGTTTGACTCAGAGATTCACTCTCTGTGTAAGATACACCCATGAAACCACTACAAACGATACACACGAAACAACTACAAAATTTATAACAGACAAGTACTCCCTCCGTCCTAAAATTATTGTCCACATTTGACTTTTTCGGTTTATGTTTCTCAACTTTGATCATACGTATTTTTGTTTGTGTTAAGTAATATTTGATGCAAAATATATGAATTGATTGCGTTTTAAATGTATTTTTATTGGTATAAGTTTCTACCAAGTATTATATATAACACAGACATAAATATTTAGGGTCAAAGTTGAGAAAGGAAGACTTAAAAATTCAAACATGGACAATAATTTTGGGACGGAGCCACGGAGGTAGTATATATTAAAGCTAAGTTGTGTTATTCAAAATTTGAAAGTTATAAAGAGACAACTTATTATGCTGACATTATACATTAAAGCTAGGTAGCAGGGAACAACAAATAATCATAACATACAAATACACATACATGCATACGTACAAATATACAAATAGATGTATATGGATGTATGATACAGTTCATACAATCCGATTCAAATGTGAATAACACTCGTATAATTGGATCACTTAAATTAATTTCTTATAATGCATGATATATACCTGATCACGAATCCGGTTTAAATGTAAATAAGAGCCATTGTAGTTCAAGGTTATAAGCTTCATGCCTGCATGAGTTAGATGATTTATCTCATACTAATAAAAATCATGTTATTTGTTAATATGTAGATATAAGAAACTCAACTCTTACCTTATATGGTAATAATCGTATTACTCGGCTTCAAAGTGTCTACGGTGTTCGTTAATAGTTTACGTAATTTAGTAGGAATGCACGAAGAGTGTTGTACGGCTAATTATCCAATGATTTTGCAATCGGAACCTTGTATTTAAATGCAAATGATAGAACAACAAAGTGGACTGGTGTGGTATGATAAGTTTGAATTCAAGAACTTATAAATTCACTTTATATCTATTAATTAGTGATCGACTATTGATAGAAACAGGGTTGGATCCATAATTGGAGGGGGCCGGTGCTCTAATCACAAACTTTCTCTGTAATGTGCGCTAAGAGAGCTAGGTGTGGTGAAGAGCCAAACCCTCTTCGTTTGGGCTCCACCGGTGTCACATCACCCAACACCTCTTCACAACTAACCCCCTTCTCACTCACAACTAACCTCAACTTCTTCATTTGGGACTCACCACTTACATCTTTATTTTTTTATTCATTTTTCAATCAAATTGAATTTATTTCATTTAAAACAAAAATAACTAAATACAAGTTTGGAAGCAAAACTGCAAATAAACAAAACTGCAAATATATTTTGCCAGGGTGAATCCCTTTTACCCAAAAAAAAATAAAAATAAATAAATAAATAAATAAATAAATAAATAAATAAATAAAAAAAACAACTGCAAATAAACTACAAATTTATTTCATTCAAACCACAAGGACCAAATCTGCAATTAAACAAAACCACAAGGACTAAACAACAAAAATAACAAAATCACCTCCTTCTTCACCTCCATGCCTGCAAATTAAAAACACACACCAAAACACACACTAACTAGAAAATCAAGTTGAAACCCTTCATTGGTGATGGTTTTCTATATAAACTCATATCTGAGTTCCAAAACAAATACAAGTTGGTTTTCTATATAAACTCATAAATAAATTGCAACGTTATATTACCTTTTCTCAGATTTCATGTACCTTTTGTCAGAATTAATTCTCACCGGGGCAGCGAGGAGTTTGGAAATGGCGAGCTTTGAAGAGGGGGGGTCGGTGTGGCGGCGAAGCCCGGCAAAGCCGGCGAGGGTGCCACGTTGGAGTGGCGAACCCTCCTTCTCCACCACACCTAGCTCTCTAACGTCCCAAAGATGTCACGGCCCGTCTCTTGACTCTCATTTGACCCACTCATCTTAACCTCTAATTTGTCTCAACCCAGACTACAAACGAAAAGACAATCTATCAACTTTTATTTATTTATTTATTTTATTATATTAATTTTTTCAATATAACTTTGTCTCAACCCAGATTACAAACGAAAAGACAATCTATGGCTTTCTTTTTTAATATAACTTGTTGGATGAAATCTCCAACAAACCAAAAGCTTAACACGAAATTGATCAAATACTCCCTTCGTCTCTAAATAAATGTCCACTATTGACTTTTTAAGCCTTCCTTTTTTAACTTTGACTTTAAATTATATTATTTGTATTATGTAATAATTGATGCGAAATATATGAATGGATTGGGTTTTAAATGTATTTTTCAGTAGTATACTTTTTATCTAAGTATTACATAACACAAATGAAATAATTTTAGATCAAAGTTAAAAGGGGAAGACTTAAAAAGTCAATAGTGGACATTTATTTAGGGACGGAGGGAGTAGTTTATAAGAAATGTTACACCCTCAAGATGACAAGATAATCGACAAAAAAATAAACAATATGCACACAGTATACACTTGAACCCTCTTTATTAATAATCAATAAATTATTACATCGAGACAAAAAGAATTAATTAACTAACATCTGCTCCTTACCTCTATTTATAAAGTTGAGAGATATAATCCCTATGCAATTAGAATTTCATTGTATCCTTGTTTGCTTTGCACACCAAACATGGTTAAAGACAAACATAAAAAAAACCTCCCTCGAAACTCGCTCTCATCCTGGCGAATTTAGTGACATACGATAACCTAAAAAACCTTAATCGATTTTAATCTTTTTAGTTCCACTTCCATGCATTAATGAATTGTTTATGGCTTAACCAATCACATTAATTTGTGTTGTGTTTAGTCAACTATAGTGGCTCCTTTTGTTTGGTTCTTACGTTTAGATTTTAAATACGATTTTAAGGTTTTATTTTTTTCAGTATCGCTTTTAAGTTTTTAGTATCACTTTTAAACATATTCATTCTAATAATAATAGAAGAAGAGTAACGATTTTGTAGCGATCGCTCAAAACCCTAAATCATTTTAGGGTTTAATTGAAGCTTAGAGGTTTTGTGCTTCTGGTTTTCGTTTGTTTGTGCATGTTTCAAGTATGAAGAGTGGTTTTTTGGGTGTGGGAGGGAGTAGAAATAAGGTTAAGAATAAGGACCCTAGTTTGGTCGATCAAACTAAGGAATTTGGAGATGAATTATTGCGTAGTGTTGTTGTGCGTTTGAATAATATGCGGGGTAAGAAGACGTCTAGTTTTGAGGTTCCTATTAAACCTATACGCGACAGTAGGTTTGATGGTGTTGATCATGGGGCGACGTATGAGTTGATCATGGGGTGATGCTGAGATTGCTAACTCGAGTTTCGAAGGCTTTAGCTAAACTTTGGTGGAAACAAAATCTGTAAATGTGCCTAATATATCTAATATTAATGAAACTCTTCGGGCTATACACGTTTATGATAAAAGTGGTAATGCTCATGTGACTCTAATGGAAAATCCTATTAACGAGCCTAGTAAGATTGGTCAAGTAACTAATGATATTGATGACAGCTTTTTGAAGTTGGGTTCACATGATCATGTAGTTACTGAGCAGGTTACTATGGACACATGCAAAAGTTTTGAGACTGCCATGCGAGGTGCAAAAGATACTACAAGTCACGTGGGTAAACAACCTATTATTTCGCCTACTAATGAAGTCCCTATTTCAAAATCCTTTGCTACTTTGGTAAATAATGAGGCTAAATCGATAATGTAAACTTTCAAGCTCTTGACACGAGTAAACCTAATAATGTTACGACTGAAGTTCAAATATCAAAGCCGTCTATTTTGGAAGTTCATGCCAGATTTGGTTTCAGCTTGTATGGTTACTTTGTGAGTAAAAGAGTAGCATTCCCGATTGTTGAGTACTATGTTAAGAATGCTTGGAAAAAATATGGCATTGCTCGTGTTACGATGAACGCTAAGGGCTTCTTTTTCTTCAAGTTTGCTTTGATTTAGGGTATGAATGGGGTTTTAGAGAATGGTATGTGGTTTATTAGAGCGATTCCTATCATCCTAAAGAAGTGGACGCCTACTTCTAACTTACTAAAGGAATATCTAAATTCGGTTCCTATTTGGATCAAACTTCATGATATTTGGATTGTGGCATTTACTGCTGATGCTCTGAGCGCGATGGCCACCAAGCTTGGTAACCCGATTACGCTTGATTT
Source organism: Artemisia annua (assembly GCA_014162995.1). Lineage (NCBI taxonomy): Eukaryota > Viridiplantae > Streptophyta > Magnoliopsida > Asterales > Asteraceae > Artemisia > Artemisia annua. The sequence continues at coordinate 75,065 of LBNU01030623.1, forward strand.
GTATACGAGTCTATGTGTCTTCAATCTTGAGGTGATCGGATGTTAAAGGACGAGATGGGTTATTGTTATTTCTAATGTGGAAGATTGATAAGGATTTATTTGATATGCTTTTACGGGGTCATTTAAGCCTTAAATCGTAAATATATGGTCAAATATTACCTTAAAATCGCTTCTTTTGTCATTTTAGGTACTTGGGACGAGAATTCTGGAAAATGGAGCATTTTGGGCGTTTTGGAGTTAACAGTGAAGAAAACGACAAAATCAAGAAACTATGATGGAAATTGCACCTGACGACGTCACGCCTTACAGGGTGACGCCATCACTTGAAGATTCAAGTGGTGGAATCTATTTGCAAATGACGGGCCGGAGAATTCTTTGTGGATTAACACGTGACGGCGTCACGTGTATTTGGGAGTAGGCAAGGTTGTAAATATCGCTCGGCGGTACCGTGGCGGTCGACCCCCGCCAAGCGCCAAGAGCGATATGGCGGTGATATATCAGTGATATATCGGAGACCATAAATTATATGTATTTTATATAAAATATGCATAATTTATACATTTTTATTGATTTTATTATTTTTTTTATTATTTCCAATTACATAATTTATATAAATATTGCAAAATTCACATTATATAAGGTTTTAGTTAAACTTTTATCAATTTTAAGTGAAGCCCAATAATATGAGTTGGGCCATTTATCAATTTTAGATACTTTTCTCATTGTTAGTAGCAGCCCAACACCTTTTAAATAAAATACCTAAACCTAATTCCCACACTTAAAAATAGCGCAGCCTTTTCTTCCCTCTTGTGGTACTGCTACTCACCTTCTTTCACAACATCAAATGGAAACACCAATTAATCCACAACCTTTTTGCCTTTGACAACCGATTCATAATAACAAACCTTAATCTTGTTGCTCGAACTTCACAACACCACCTTCAATGCAAAACATCAAAAGTCGATCTAACCTAGATAGCCCGACTTGCTTCAAATCGCCATGGTAAGTACTCTTTTTTAGTTTTTAGATCGATTTTAACTGCCGATTTTGAGCAATTTTGTAACGATTTTGACCGATTTTGGACCGATTTTGACCGATCTTGACCGATTTTGACCAAAACCGATTTTTTGACCGATTAGTGAAAAATCGTATCGGTTGACCACCGATATGCGATAAATCAGTGATATATCGGCCGCCAAGACCGATATTTACAACACGGGGAGTAGGGCGTCACGTACAACGATTACAAGAGACGGCCCATAAGATGATAATGAGTGATGACGTCAAGAAGATTAATTGGGCGTCAAGAAACCCTAATCGCGGCGACTTGACGGCGTCAGGACTCATAACCTGACGCCGTCACCTATGTATCTCTATATATACTTTTACGGAACTTTGGAACTTGTGGAACTTTGTACGGAACTTTGGGAGTCCGAACTTTACAGCACTTTTAGGGTTTCAAACCCTAGTTTCTTCCATGTTTAATTGAAAGATAAGTTCTCCTTTAATCATTCAATATGTCTATGTGTTGTTTGATTAATTATTTATCTTTTCTTTTCATTAACATGCTAGCTTAGATCTCTTAGTGTTTGCTTAGATCTAATGAAACCTAGTTGTTAATTATTGATTGTTGATTTGTTATTGATTGTTTGATTGATTGACTCACGTTAGGCTTAAGAAAACTGGCTAATCTCCTATACAGTAACATGCTTGAATGTCTTAAGAAACGTAATCGGATGTGTAATACGGTTTTATTGATTGTATTTAATGCATGAGTAGATGTTGATGATTCTTTGGTAGGACACTAAATGTGTCATCATAAGAAGAAATAAACACTCATAGAGTTGGGGAAGGACGTACACGTACCCACGACCGGTATTAAGGAATGCAATCCTTCAATCAAACATTTGTAACAAATCAATAAATCAATAAAAGATAACTAGGGTGTAGTGAAATCTAAGTAAACACACTTGTCTCCTATAAGTAATCCACCGCATTTACTTTTCTTGTTATTTTATTTTATTTTATGTAATTAGTAATTTTGGGTTAGTTGACTAGCAACTAATTCCGCCCACTCTTCCAAATACCCGAGATTTTATTTGCTTTCATTAAAAATAAAAAGACCAAAAAGAATTATCCCTCACTCTTAGACCTAGTTGACCTATCTTTCAATCCTAACGACACTATTCCCCTAGAGAACGATCAATCCCCCGGTACTTGCCACTCACTATACTACATCGGTCAGGTACACTGCCTGGAGGATTGCAAGCTTCTTAAGATCCATTGAGAAGTAAAACCTTTTGTGAGGTTGCAAAATCCCGCATCAAGTTTTTGGCACCACTGCCAGGGAATAGTTATTGTTTAGGTTGAATTTTATTTCATTTAGGTCTACTCATTAGATTCCTATCTAGTGAGATTTTTATTTTTCTTTTTATTAGCTTTCTTTAGTATATCTTTTTCTTTATGTTTTTGTTCGTAAAAACCTTTTCATTGACTCTTCCGTTCCCCACTATAGAGAACGCGAATCCACCATACCACCGACCATGAAATTCACCCACTTTAAATGACATCTTGATGTTCAAACAACTTCGTGATGAATCTATCTATGATGCGTGGAATCGTTTCAAATACTTACTTCAAAAATTCCCTCATCATGGCTTTGATTTATGGTCCCTAACTCAAATCTTTTACAATTGTGTCGACAGATATGCCCAAAGGGACATTGACTATTTTGCCGACGGTGACCTTAAGGAATTAAGTGCTGAAGAAGCATGGGAAACCAAAGAGAATTATGCTCAGTACGATTATAAATTGGACAACCCAACAAGCGATATTACAAATCAAATGATAACAAATTTCAAGGATCATGAAACAAGTTTGTTTGGGAATGAGGGTAGAGTTGAGCCACCGGAGTGCATGTCATGGTTAGGCACTACCATAATACAAGATGAACACATAGGTGGTCTTAATAAGATGGAGGATAGAGTAGAAAGTCTAAGTCCACCAAGTACCCCACAAGTCCTACCATCGTTTGAGGCATACACACCGCCCATGACTTACCCGGAAGAAGTAGAAGAGACTTTAGGAATCTCAATGGAGGTAGAACCTTTAAACCAAACACAACTAGAGGATATATGTTTGAATACTTGTAGCCACAACCTTACCCTTGGTTCTAGGGAATTTCCTAGTGTAGATGAACCGAAACCTCAATCTTTACACAATTTTCATCCTTAGATATACATCTAGGAGACAAAAGAGGAACCGACCCACCCATCAACCCATATAGTCCGTGTAGTTTTAGGATGAAGGAAGCCATTCACTCACTCCTTTCACCTCACGTGGCATATTTCCACCCTAAGGGTGTGTATCGCTACAATCACCCGCACTTAATCCTAATTGTAGAGAAAACCTCCCCTATTTCTGTTAAATAAGGATAGAGTCAGGCTCGTGACTCGAACAAAAACAAGTGCTTCTTGGGAGGCAACCCATGTTTTTAATTGTTTGATGTTTTTATTCCATTTGTTTGTTTGTGTCATATATGCTCCATCTTTAATTGTTTATTGTTCATGTATCAAATTAATTGTGAAAACGCTTTATTTTGTTTTTAACTTCGCCTTAATCACATATAAAGGTATTTTGCAAAAAGATAAGTGTAAGGGAAGATCATATTTGTTTCTTAGAACAGAATGAACATGAACAATAACAATTAGATATGAACATGCATATTAGTGTTTGTTTGAGTCAAATGCTTGTATCGAGTCACAATGAATGTTTTGCAGGAATTCCAGGTATTAAAACATAGATTTTTCCAGAAATTTTCCGGAAACAAAATATAATTCTGTCAGGACAATTCTGATGGCGTCAAGGGTTAAAACCTGACGACGTCAGGTATTATTTTCTGAAAAAAATTTCAGGTTTTGTTTTTCTGCCGGAATTGTAAAGTTTCGTAAAATCTAAAATTTTTAAACTCCAGGAATCTGCAAAGATTTATTTTGCAAGCATTATATCGTTACTTGTTTTCTAGGTTTACTTTTATATAGAGTTTACCGCCGATTTTACGCGAGGTTTCTTGTTTGTTCTTTTAGTTGTTTAACAGGTTATATTAGACAAGAAGATGATTATATTTCAGGAAGTGAAGCTTTACATGTACATTTTCTTGTAGGAGGATTTAACCATGTTACCATGTCGTCCATACCGAGCAAATCAGGGGAGTATTAGTTTCTTTCATTCTCATTTAGTTTTACTTTTACATCTTTTAATTGAACATTGAGGACAATGTTCGACTTAAGTGTAAGGGGGGGGGTTAAATTGGGATACCTTAGAAACTACAACTTCGCTTGATTTTTTTTGTTTAATAGTAGATGTGTAATAAAACTGAGAGAAGTACTTGTTAGGGTAATTTTGGCACCAAATTTAAATTTTTTTGCAACATATAGGAGTGAAACTTTAGTCTTAATAAGCGTCTTATGGATAGGAGTTATATGACTAAAACAAAAACTGTACCACTCAAAAATTTCCACCCCAAATATGTGAGGTGCACCTTTAGATCATTAGAAAAAAGCATTCATTATTAGTGCTTATGAGTGTACCGGTAGTATTTAGATTCTAGAACTTGCATTAGTGATGCATTCCGAGACCGCTAGTGAGACTACATTCGTGTAGTTAGGATTTACTACATGATAAGAGGCATTAGAATAACCCTTGTTTTAAAACTGTATTTTAATTACGTTGTAACACCCCCATTTTTCACTGTTCCCAGCGGATTTAGTGTTTGGGGTATTACTTCATGGAAACAAAGACAAGATATAGAAAACGACTCGAAAAGAGACGTTTTTTAAAAAGATGTTATCATTCATTTATTCATCAGAGTTTTTACAGTAAAAGATGTACTTTTACCAAAAGAGAGGTCCCTAAGATACGTTTTAAGACACAAAACTGATGAATGATAACTATTCTGGACGTCCTCATGTTCAGTACTTCTCCGTGCCAGGGTTCCTATAGTGCCTAATTACCTAGGATAACATGCTTAAAATTCAACATGTATGTTGAGTGAGAGTCATAGGTTTAAGTAGTTAGGGTATGAATACAAGTTCCACAAGGTTCAGCTTAAACCCTATGTGTGGAAAGGTTTTAGTGATAGAAGGTATATTGCACTAAGCTCATGAACCACATGTTAACAGTCCGGGTCATGGGGGCTGCAGACCCACCATGAGGGGATGGGAAGGATAACTTTGCCAAAGTTAATCCTTCAGTGGGTTCAAATATAGTACTTATTGGTACCATCCAGAGAGATGTTAATACCAACGGGAGTTGTCAAACTCCAATAGATCTATCAACTATATTCACGTTCGCATGGGTAAAATATCCCAAACGATTAGATTCATGAATTTTAGTTATGTAGTGGTGGCAGTTAGTTTACTCATGCAATAACCAAAGAAAAAGACTTGTATTCGGTTTAAAGCATGTATCCCCCTCACAGGGTTGTAAAACATTTAAAAGTGAGGCTATGAGAACTCACCTGAGTCTTAAGATAAGTAAAGTAGTGGTTTAGACAGCTCACTCACGTATCCTAGGGGTAGTGTAGGTGTGTGTATGTCAAGTCTTAGTCTAGGTTTTCTTAACTATTTACTCTTGGGGTTTTTATATATAACATAACACCATTCGGGCCATCGTTATTCAGAAGTATATGACTCCTCATATGAAGCTCCCTAGTATTGTATTATGTTATCAATATAATACCGTTCGGGCCATCATAATTCAGAAGTTAATACTCCTCACACGAAGCTCCCTACTATTGAGTTATATTGTTATTAGGGTTTAGTTATAACATAACACCGTTCGGGCCATCATAACTCAGAAGTATATGCAATAATCGTTTGAGGAGCCAGGGCACTTTAAATCGTAAACCCAGCAAACTCGTCAAAACGAAATATCCACATAGTACTCCTCGCATGAAGCTCCCTAGTATTGTGTTATGTTTCTAACTTAAAATAGGTTTTATACTTATATGAAAATAGTCCGTTTATACCCTTTAAGTTTTATATATTTACCATTTCTACCCTATACTTATAAACTTATAACAATTAAGCATATAACTTTCTAACTTTTGCACATTTAGTCCCTATACCTTTTATACCCTTAACTTTATAATATTTGCAAAACTAGTCCTTTTTAAGTTTATAGCTCATTTTAATTTCTATCCCAAGGTTTTAAAACTTTGCAAATTAAGTCCTTGTACTTATAGCTTTTAAGGAATGTCAAAAACAGTCCCTAGACTTTATAGTTTTAGGAATTTATGATATATACCCCTATGCATGTAAAGTTTTGCAAAACTAGTCCTAAATGCATGTAAACTATATTTTAACATATCAACTAAGTTTCCTAGCCAATGTTTAGTTTATATAAGTTCAAATAAGTCATATATTTCAGATTATATCATAAAAACAAGTAGCTTATCACCTAAACATGCAATTCGACTATAACTAGGGTTACGAAATGAAAGCATGCAAACGAGAAGGTCTAAGGCTATCCTATGGTTTCTAAGGTTTATCCTAAGTATCCTAGGTCTATTCTAAGGCTACTAGATCAAGAGTTAAGGCTTACCTAGGTCGTGGGAAGGGTAACGAGGGTTTAAGGGTTTCTAGGGTTTTCTAGGGCTTCTCTCAGCTTAAACCACAACTCGACGAGGTCAGGGCTTCGCTACTCGATCTCTTGGGCTTCTAAGGGTCTTAGACTATAGAAATATGAGGTAGAGAAGAGAAGGAAAGGTGTGAAGAAGAATGAGGGGAGGAGAGGGGTATTTATGGCATGCGTATGGAGTAGCGAGCAAAGAAAGGGCTGCTAGTTGTCGAGGGGGGGGGGAGGTCGACTAAGCTGAGCTATGGGGTGGTGTGGCAAGTCTAGGAGNAAATATGAGGTAGAGAAGAGAAGGAAAGGTGTGAAGAAGAATGAGGGGAGGAGAGGGGTATTTATGGCATGCGTATGGAGTAGCGAGCAAAGAAAGGGCTGCTAGTTGTCGAGGGGGGGGGGGAGGTCGACTAAGCTGAGCTATGGGGTGGTGTGGCAAGTCTAGGAGGTGACGAGGAGCAGCTATGGAGTAGCTAGGGGGCTGAGATAGGCTGGTTGTGGTAGTGAGAATCCGAGAAAGGCGGTGAAGAAGAAAGGGTGACAAGGAGGTGATCCACCTCCTTGCTTGCTTGCTAGGGAGGTACTTAGAGGTGCTTAAGGTGCTTAGAGGTGCTTAGAGGTTCTTAGAGTAACTAGGTTTTAGGTTTTAGGTATAGTTTTAACTTAGTTTTGCCTAGAGAGAGTTTTAGGTCTAGCCTAAGGTTTAGTCCCTAGATTAAGGTCCTAAGGGTGCCTAATGACTAATACTAAGTCTTAGGGGGCTTATACTAAGTGATGGTAGCTTATGGTAAAGATTTGAGAAAGTTAGACCTAGTTTTCGGGAAGTTATGACCTAGTTATGGTTTTGTGCTTATGTGAATTGTACCTAAGTTCTAAAGAGTTGTACTATGTTCTAGAGAGTCTAATATAACCTAAGGTCACTAATGTAAGCCATACCTAAGCCTTGAACACTTTTGAACATGTATGGATAAGCAATTAGGGTTTTAAAGATAACCGTAAACACATAGGTGCAATTAGGGTTTTCTAGCAAGTATGGTGTATTAGAGTGATAGTTTTCTTAGTGAAAATATGTTTGTAACATGGACTTGACATACCAGGTTGTTTACATCAAGTAAACATAGTGGTGGTTGGCATAGGTGGATACGTGAGCTTGTCTAGAGGTTAGTTAGGTCATAA
>LBNU01030623.1:89296-102093 GCA_014162995.1 Artemisia annua
ACAAGAAATCTAGCATAAGATCTAGTTAAGTATAAACCGGAAAGCTAGCTATAAACTAATAGGGCACATATGCTTAGATATACAATTAGCTAAACTTCAAATAGCAACAATCATCTAATATATTCAATTAAGAAAATAAAGTCACAAAGAAGTTCACATAACACATAAAATACTTGTCGTCGTTTTATGTATTATATACACCAATGTTTACTCAGCTCGATTTTATTTGAAAATAAAATAGTTTCCTACCCATTCTATAATTTAAATAAGATCAATATTTTGAAAACATAAATACTTAATTTTTCAAAAGTATATCAACTAGGAATGCCCAACTTGAATGAAAAGGTAAAACAAAAGTTTTACGTTAAAACAAAACACAAAATTCTGACCACCATATAGTATTTTGATTTTCTTACTTATTTACGTTTGTAATGGTTACTTTTAAGTATTTTTAAATGAAAGTAGACTCAATTACCTTTAAAACGCCGGGTGGCACGACTTCTACGGAGTTACGGTTAATTTTTTTTTAATGATTTTTCAAAGTTTCTGAGAAACTGTCGAACAGACAAGCGGACCCCTTAATTTTAAGGGGGCCGCCCAGTATTTAAGGGGGCCGCCCAAAGAATTAAGGGGGCTGCCCATCTGGTACTCAAACTTTTATTTTTTTGTAAAAAATTGTTTTCTGACTTTGCGGAAAGATGTGTAACTTCCTGATTTTTGATACCGAACATATAACACTTATTTTAAGCATAATATCATTTTGAGCTAGTATAATTAGTGTATATAACATCAAAACTAATACAAGTTAATCAACAAAACACTTTTCATATTTAATCCTCCTTAATAGATAATTTGATACATGGATCGTACTCAATTTTTAAAACCATTTGTTTTGAAAATTAGAGCGACGTGACTCTAGATACCAATTGTGGAAAACTAGAAGGGGGGGGGGTTTGAATAGTTTTACCTCTTTTTCATTTTATAAAATGTTTGTTTCAAAATCTTCAATTAGAGTTTATTATGAAAACAATATATAATCAATATGATCAATTATATATGTGTGCTATTGAGTTTGTTTTCAAAACTTAGTTTTATGAATAGAGCTTTGGTTGATCTTTATGTGAATATGTTTTTCTTTTAAAATCTTAAAACGTTTTGTATCAAATTATCGATTAAGTTAAACTCAACATGAGTAGTGTGAATAATGCATCTAAGTCCATTAGACCATATCATATAATTATTCATTCTATAGCAATATTAACTTATATCTATCACATTCAACATCAAAACAATCTAAGCAACAACCAACACATATATGCAAGCATAGATATAAAGCGATAAATGCAAGAATAAATGTAAAGAGATAAGAGAAAGAAGATGCAAACCGGACACGATGATTTATAGTGGTTCGGCTACAAGGTCACCTTCCTTGCCCTACTCGACTCCCCGAGTCACCTACTCGAGAGTTTTCTTCACTACTCAACAAGCTCTCTTTTGGCGGAGAAAACCGTACACAACTTTTTCTTACACCAATTAACGACACTAAGCTAAATGTCGGGTTCTAATAGTAGCTAGAACCAATCTCACGACACGACTTCGATCACTACACAACTTCTACACGACTTCACGACTTCTTCACGACTTCACAACTTCATAACATCTTCACTACTTCACAACTTCATGACTTCTTCACTACTTCTCACCTTCATGACTTCTTCACTACTTCACAAATTCATGACTCACCTCCTTGCTTGCTTGCTAGGGAGGTACTTAGAGGTGCTTAAGGTGCTTAGAGGTTCTTATAGTAACTAGGTTTTAGGTTTTAGGTATAGTTTTAACTTAGTTTTGCCTAGAGAGAGTTTTAGGTCTAGCCTAAGGTTTAGTCCCTATATTAAGGTCCTAAGGGTGCCTAATGACTAATACTAAGTCCTAGGGGGCTTATACTAAGTGATGGTAGCTTATGGTAAAGATTTGAGAAAGTTAGACCTAGTTTTCGGGAAGTTATGACCTAGTTATGGTTTTGTGCTTATGTGAATTGTACCTAAGTTCTAAAGAGTTGTACTATGTTCTAGAGAGTCTAATATAACCTAAGGTCACTAATGTAAGTCATACCTAAGCCTTGAACACTTTTGAACATGTGTGGATAAGCAATTAGGGTTTTAAAGATAACCGTAAACACATAGGTGCAATTAGGGTTTTCTAGCAAGTATGGTGTATTAGAGTGATAGTTTTCTTAGGGAAAATATGTTTGTAACATGGACTTGACATACCTGGTTGTTTACATCAAGTAAACATAGTGGTGGTTGGCATAGGTGGATACGTGAGCTTGTCTAGAGGTTAGTTAGGTCATAAAGATATAATAAAGCAAAAATTTAGCTCGGGGAAATCCTATAGGCATTTCTAACCTAGATTGTGCTTAATGAGGGCCTAAGTTAAGTTAGTAAGGCTTTTCTAACCTAAGGGGAAGTTAGTAGGTTGTTACATACGTTGACTTCATTGGTCAAGTAATTCTCCCACACCTTTGCGTTGTACTCATTTTTAGTACACGATACCGCTAGTACACCCCTCAGAGCCTATCTTTTTTGTTTCAAACTTTAAGAATTTTACTTAAAGGATTTTTTTACAATCCACCTCCAAATGTACACCCAAATCGCCTTAGCCTACCTTGTATGCACTCATCTTTAGTGCATTATTGTTATTTGTTTAAACCCTTAGTTAATTGTCTAGTTGATTACATGATTGCTAAGTCGAGTCATATCTTGTACATATTGTTTTGGGACTATTGGGACTCATGGGAAAGTACTAGTGTTATGGGAGTAATGGGGAAGAACATCATTTATTACCCCCATATATGCGTTAATGTTTTAAAGTACTCCAAGTGTTTTGATTATCTTAATTCGAGTCTTTATTTTTAATTATGTAAAAGTTCAAGTGTAAGAGGAGAACGAGCTCCCTTGATGTATTATTTTGGATGGTAGGGCAAGAGTGTATAATTAAAAAAAATATCGAAAAACAAGAAAAATGAAAAAAAAATAGAAAAAGAAAAGTAGAAAAAACATAGGGACTACCATCCCGTTTCTTTTATTTATGTTTATGTTGGTCGTAGTTAGTGTAAGTTGAGTCGAGTCTTGGCTTAGCAACGCCGCATTGTACATGTAATTAACCAAGACAATTGACTTGCCACCAGTAAAATATCATTTATCCAACAAACCGTGTTTTTCCATATCCCTACACCTAACATTATAACCCTTTGAAAGACCTCTTTGATAGTTTATCCTAGGTGCTTATGCCAAAGTGGTTGAAGTTTTGATCCTTTCCCAAGCCTATGGTAATCTATTTGCTATGACAGGTAGTGAGAGATATTTTTCCATTTCCATTTGTGATATATAAACTTATAACACCCGAGAGATGAGAGTATCCAAACACTATATGTGAGGTGCTAGTGTATAATTTCCGTGCTTGTTTTGACTAAGGTGGAATGATCATTTGTTCTAATTACTTTTATATTAATGTTAAATGACCCCTAACTTGTATTTTGATTAGTATAAAAGCTCATTTGCTTGAGGACAAGCAAATCCCAAGTGTAAGGGTATTTGATAAGGATTTATTTGATACGCTTTTAGGGGGTCATTTAAGCCCTAAATCGTAAATATATGGTCAAATATTACCTTAAATCGCTTCTTTTGTAATTTTAGGTACTTGGGACAAGAATTCTGGAAAATGGAGCATTTTGGGCGTTTTTGGAGTTAAAAGTGAAGAAAACGACAAGATCAAGAAACTATGCTGAAAATTGCACCTGACGACGTCACGCCTTACAGGGTGACGCCGTCACTTGAAGATTCAAGTGGTGGAATCTATTTGCAAATGACGGGCCAGAGAATTCTTTGTGGATTGACACGTGACAGCGTCACGTGTATTTAGGAGTAGGGCGTCACATACAACGATTACAAGGGACGGCCTAGAAGATGATAATGAGTGACAACATCAAGAAGATTAATTGGGCGTCAAGAAACCCTAATCACGGCGACTTGACGGCGTCAGGACTCATAACCTGACGCCGTCACCTATGTATCTCTATATATACTTTTAGATTTTTTCATTAGAAAGAGGTGGAACTTGTGGAACTTTGTACGGAACTTTGGGAGTCCGAACTTTACAGCACTTTTAGGGTTTCAAACCCTAGTTTCTTCCATGTTTAATTGAAAGATAAGTTCTCCTTTAATCATTCAATATGTCTATGTGTTGTTTGATTAATTGTTTATCTTTTCTTTTCATTAACATGCTAGCTTATATCTCTTAGTGTTTGCTTAGATTAATGAAACCTAGTTGTTAATTATTGATTGATGATTTGTTATTGATTGTTTGATTGATTAACTCACATTAGGCTTAAGAAAACTGGCTAATCTCCTATACGGTAACATGCTTGAATGTCTTAAGAAATGTAATCGGATGTGTAATATGGTTTTATTGATTGTATTTAATGCATGAGTAGATGTTGATGATTCTATGGTAGGACACTAAACGTGTCATCATAAGAAGAAATAAATACTCATAGAGTTGGGGAAGGACGTACATGCCCCCAAGACTGGTATTAAGGAATGCAGTCCTTCAATCAAACAGTTGTAACAAATCAATAAATCAATAAAAGATAACTAGGGAGTAGTGAAATATAAGTAAACACACTTGTCTCCTATAAGTAATCCACCGCATTTACTTTTCTTGTTATTTTATTTTATTTTGTTTAATTAATAATTTTGGGTTAGTTGACTAGCAACTAATTCCGCCCACTCTTTTAAATACCCGAGATTTTATTTGCTTTCATTAAAAATAAAAAGACCAAAAAGAATCATCCCTCACCTTAGACCTAGTTGACCTATCTTTCAATCCTAACGACACTATTCCCCTAGAGAACGATCAATCCCCCGGTACTTGCCACTCACTATACTACATCGGTCAGGTACACTGTCTGGAGGATTGCAAGCTTCTATAGATCCCTTGAGAAGTAAAACCTTTTGTAGAGGTTGAAAAATCCCGCATCAAAGATGATGGAGAGGTTCTTCAATGGTGAGGGTGGACTACGAATAGGAACCAACTAGATGTGGTGTATTTATATTATTTAGGCATGATGATATGTTATGTCCAAAACGGTTTTTTGGGAAACCAAAAGATGATGGTTTCCAACAGCCTCCTAGACAAACTTCTTGTGGTACTAATGTGGGATCTAAGTTTTAGTTTAAACCTAAGAAACAAGTTTACCAAGGCGTCTCTAATAAGAATAGTACTAGTTCCAGTGGTACGAAAAAGAATTTTGAAGTAGAGATGAGCTTAGCTAATCCTTTTGATGCGCTTAATTCAACTGAGAAAGATAATGAGCTTGAATTAAATGAGGGGGGTCATCACATTTAGATAAGAAAGTTATCCATGATGTGCCTAGTAAAGCATTTGGCAGTCCAAGTACTACACCTTTGGCTGCAAGGATCAATGAACTCGAGAGTCAGATGCTTGATGAGAAGCTTGTGCTAGTGGGTGATGATGGGTAGCCCGCCATAGGAACATCATCTAGTTTAACCTAAACCGGTACCTTAGACGATTCCTCTTTTGTTAAAGAAACACAAGTAGACCATGTATTAAGGATTATAGGAACCATACATATCATCCATGGACCATTCTAAAGCATGGCCTCCATATTATTCTTAGACGAAAACTTAAAGAAAAAGAAACCTTTTGAGTTCATTATAACACGTTGAAAACCAAAATTTGCCCAAGCATTTTGAACATAGTTTTGCACAACTAGAAACACCACCCTTTCCCAATGAAGTAACCATTCAATATATCAGCACACATATTATTAACCTACAAAACTAAAGACCTTGAACTAAATTGGCATTATCAATAGACTCATTAGTTTAAAGTAATCAAAAATTTACTATATCAGTCGAATTTTCTACATTGAGTACATTAGCATAAGAGGTAATCTTCATTGAGTACTCGCCATGTTCATAGTCTCATTAAAACTCTCACAGGCTATTCAAGTAGTTTTATCAGTAGAAAAATCAACATTAGTAGTCTCACAACATGTTCGTGTAGCATGGTCAGAAGTAAAGACATTTTTCACTTGAAAATCATCAACATGTTGCACACTAGGGCTCGTGGGCTGTACTAAGGCTTGTTATAGCATCATTAAAAAACGGGAGGTCTTCAGATGTTCAAGCTGGAGCAAAATCAAGAAACAACACACTCGGAAGGCCCTTAGTAAATATATCCGCATACTGGAACCTGGATGGAACATGAAGCACACGAACCTGACCAGAAGCAACATAATCTCAGATAAAATGAATATCAATCTCGATATGTTTAGTATGATGATGTTGAACCGGGTTAGTAGAAAGATAAACAACACTTACATTATAACAATATACCAGTGTAACAGTAAAAAGTGGTGAATGAAATTCACATAAAAGATTTCATTTCTACGCAATCTCAACAACAACATTAGAAACACCCCGATATTCGGCCTCTACACTAGAACGAGATAACGTAACCTGTCGTTTAGCAGACAATGACAATAGATTATCACCAAGAAGACACAATACCCAGAAGTTGACCGTCGGGTGACGGGGCAACCTGCCCAGTCAGCATCAGTATAAGCAGTAAGCTGAGATGTAGATTGATAAGGATTTATTTGGTTCCTTTTTAAGGGGTCATTTAAGCCCAAAATCAAATAAATATGATCAAATATTGCCTCAAATCATTTCTTTTTGTATTTTAGGTATTTGGGACGAGAAATCTGAAGTACCATTCAATATATCAGCACACCTATTATTACCTTCGGGGTCTATTACAACTTGGGATTTATTGAAGAAAGCCTGTGGAAAACTAGAAGGGGGGGGGGTTGAATAGTTTTACCTCTTTTTCATTTTATAAAATCTTTGTTTCAAAATCTTCAATTAGAGTTTATTATGAAAACAATATATAATCAATATGATCAATTATATATGTGTGCTATTGAGTTTGTTTTCAAAACTTAGTTTTATGAATAGAGCTTTGGTTGATCTTTATGTGAATATGTTTTCCTTTTAAAATCTTAAAATGTTTTGTATCAAATTATCGATTAAGTTAAACTCAACATGAGTAGTGTGAATAATGCATCTAAGTCCACTAGACCATATCATATAATTATTCATTCTATAGCAATATTAACTTATATCTATCACATTCAACATCAAAACAATCTAAGCAACAACCAACACATATATGCAAGCATAGATATAAAGCGATAAATGCAAGAATAAATGTAAAGAGATAAGAGAAAGAAGATGCAAACCGGACATGATGATTTATAGTGGTTCGGCTACAAAGTCACCTTCCTTGCCCTACTCCACTCCCCGAGTCACCTACTCGAGAGTTTTCTTCACTACTCAACAAGCTCCCTTTTGGCGGAGAAAACCGTACACAACTTTTGCTTACACCAATTAACGACACTAAGCTAAATGTCGGGTTCTAATAGTAGCTAGAACCAATCTCACGACACGACTTCGATCACTACACAACTTCTACACGACTTCACGACTTCTTCACGACTTCACAACTTCACAACGTCTTCACTACTTCACAACTTCATGACTTCTTCACTACTTCTCACCTTCATGACTTCTTCACTACTTCACAAATTCATGACTCACTACTAAGTAAGATCATCTTGATCTACTTATTACATATACTTACACAACTTGTTTCTACAACTTCACATCAATACTAACTAGACTCTAATACTTCTTTGACTTGATGATAAGAAGTATTCTTCTCTTGCACTTTGAATGGTAGAGGATTGGATCACTTGAAACAAAGATTAATAATCTTATGATCAAAGGGTTTTAGAAGATGTTTAGAGAGATTTAGATCTGAAAATTTTCATGCAAAAGGTTAGGAAAAATACCAGATTTAAGGTGGTATTTATAGGAGAAAATTCTGACAGTTTCTGACAGAGGAGCGTGGCCGGCCCCCTTAATTCATGGCCGGCCGCCTTAAAATTAAGGGGGCCGCCCAGCTGTAACGGCCAGATTTTCTGTCTTTTAGTGGGGAAAGTTTATTTGGTGAAAAACTAACTGATTTTGGTTAAAAATTTGAATTCATATATTTAGTATGATTTAAACATTTTCTTTTATTACCAAAATTTTTTTTCAAAAATATATAAAATGTTTATACCATTTTATAGCATTTTCTTTTAATTAAAACATTTCCCTTTAATTACCAAAAGTGTTTTTCTAAAATATAAAATGTTTATAACATTTTATAAAATTTGTAATGTCTAAATAAAAATCCCTTTGATCATAAAATGTATTAGACATTTGTTTATACATACCTTAAGTGATTGTTGAAGCATACTCGAGACGTTGAAATGTCGAGAGACGTTGACGTATGAATGCATAGATGATTTGTGATCACAAGTAACTTAAACACTTTACGTTATGTGTTGTAACTTACATCTTTGTCATTATCAAAACATGAAGAGGATGTTTAGATTAAATATCGTAATATGAATATCATAATATTTATGCCAACAAAGCCTTTTCTGAATGAATATCGGACACCATCAAAGATAATCAAGCAAATGGAGATTATTAAGGGAATTCAACAAAAATCAAAGCAGCTCAAGGTCACGGTGTAACTCCATCGACTAGGTTACACCGTATATATCCAAAGACTTAGCCAAAATCAGTGATCAAGAAGGTTGCGTCGTAACCTTTGCAAATGGTTACGGCGTAGAAATTTAAGAAAGTGTTAGTGAGATTTCTGTGGCGTAACTCTACCAAATAGGTCATGCTGCAACTATTATCAAGTCTTGAGATCGTCCAGTCATAACGGGGTTATGGCATAACCCTTTACTTAAGGTTACGCCATAACTTAGTCGGGGCTATAAATACAAGCTCTAATTCTGCATTTTAATCATCATTCACTCAACATATCACTAAGGGGACAAATTAGGGCTTATTGAAGGATGAAATTTAGCAGTTCTACACCACTTTCCAATGTAGAAATCATTCCGTTTCATTCGTAGTTTTAGCATAACATCAAGTATTTGTATTGAATCCAATGTTTACTTCTTAGTTGATTATAAACATTGTATTTTCTGCATTATTTAGTATGAGAGGAGGCTAAACACTTTATGTATTAGCCTAGTTATGAATTTATCATTTCCTTGATATATGTTCTTCATTTATTTATCACTTTATGAAGATATCTTTCTAGCCTAACATTAATCCCCGTGTGTTGGTAGCATTGAAGCTAGGGTTGTAACGTATATGATAGTTAGTAGATGACCATTTGAAAGCTTGATTATGGGATTGCTTGAGGTGTGACCATCATCCTTGTGTAGGACTTGACCATAGAACTACCTACAGTAGTAGAAATGCTTAAGAAGTGTGGGAACCCTACGTGGACCAACCAAGGGTTTAGTGTTAAAATCACTAAGATAGGTCTAGAAGATAGTTAGTGTGCAATGACTAAGACTAGACTTTCGACCACTGTGACCATCAGGGTTGGGGTCTAGTATTATAGGTTAGGTTGCGATGACCATTCGTGCCTAATGAATTAGAACCACTAAATTAGGCGAGAGTATACATTTTCCACAAGAACTAGATCATTGCAGATAATAGTGGTAACTAGGCTAACACATTCTTCTCCCACTGATTAATTCCATTTCATTTTCGTTAATAAAAGTAGTTAATTATAATTCAACTCATAATCCATTTTAGTGACATTAAAGACTTAAATTAGACTTCGCTCATAGCTATTGGGACGACCTCGGTTATTCCGATTTTTATACTACTCACAACCGGGTACACTGCCCGTTAGTGCTCATATAGATCTTAGGTAAACGAGACTTAATAAATTTAAAACGTGATCTAGGAAACAAGCATCAACTTATTAGCAATTGAACCCTTTTTCAAATCCTAATTTTCCTAAACCCTTTTTCAATCCTAACATTTAAATTCACCCTTTTTCAATCCTAACATTCAAATCCTTTTCAAATCAATTATCCCTTTTTTTATACCCTTTTCTTCTCTTCAATAACTTTTTTCACAGACCCTTATCTTATCCGGTGTGCTTCTTTTGTTTTAATGGGAGAATCTGATTGGCAGGAGCTCACTCGAAAGAATCGTCGATCGGTGTTTGAAAGATTGAAGCCCTCTCAAACACATAATTCCAATGCGATGAATGATAGATATCGTTCAAATACATCAACTGGAATCCCGAATTTATCATCAGTGGAGAAGATTTCGACATCGATTTATGTAACGAATTTATCGTGGAAGGCAACGACCAAGGAGGTCTGGGATGAGTGTCAAAAGTGGGGAACTGTTGTGGACGTTTTTATCTCGTCGAAAACGTCAATGGTTGGTTCAAGGTTTGGATTTGTAAGATTCATTAGGGTTCGAGATGTGGTTAACTTAATCTCCAATCTCCGAAGTGTTTGGATGGGATCTTTTCACTTGTATGCTGATGTTGTTCGCAATGAGAGGGTGCAGTTCAAGATAACGAGACAACCTATACCTACCCGAGCGAATAAGAATTCGAGCGATTCACAGGAAAAGAGACCTGGAGATAAATCTTTTGCTGCAGCTGTTCAACAGGGTAGTCATGATACGTGCTCTAGACGTCAAGCTTATGTGCCGAAGAAGAATGATAACTACGTGGAAAAACATGCTACATGTAATAATTCCATTTCATCTTGTTTGGTGAAGCGAACGGTGGAACTTAATGATGATGTATGTCTGAGTCTTCAATCAATCATCTTTTTTTAGCTAAAGTAGTAAACATTCAGGTTATTCATCGGCTTCATTCTATTTTAGAATTAAATGGGTTCACGAATTTTCAGATTCGATATATTGGGGGTAGATGGGTATGGATTGAACTTGATGCTGAAAATGATTTATCTTCTTTTAAGCTTTCTGTGGAAATGAACAAAGTCTTCATTGAATTCAAACATATTGACAAGGATTTTGTACCAGATGAAAGGGTTGTATAGATTGATATTGTAGGCGTTCCACTATGCGCTTGGACTAGTAATGCATTCAAAAAGATCGGCACTCTGTGGGGGAAAGTTTATTTGTGGATTTAGATAAGGGAGAATCTTTAGCACATGGTAAAGTTTGCGTTCTCAAAAAACTCATGAGTAAAATACAGGAAGGCATTCGTGTAAAGGTGAACGGGAAGTATTATGATGTTTTGATTAATGAATTTGCATATTGTGTACCTGCTTTTGAAGTCGAAGGTGACAGTGAATCATATGAGTCCTCTGAGTCAGACTGTTCGGATGGACAAAAATCAGACACTTCATTAGACCCTAAAGTTTTTGAGGAACGTTCTATAGAGAAACCGGTGCCCAAATCAGCCCTAGAACAAAGTGAATCTGATCTTTTCAATTTGATGGGACTTATAGAGAAACAAGGTACTAATTCGGTAAAGAAGGATACAGCAACTGTGAATTATTATGACATGAATAAAGTGATGGAGCAACTGAATTCTACAGAGAATAAGACTACTGAGTTCAATAAGGATCAAGCTAATCAATGTCAAGAAGGAAGTAGTGACGAGCAGAGGATAGAAAACAACAATAATATGGAAAATGAGAAAATGCATACAAACATAACCGAGATAAAGGATGCTGTGTCTAACAATACAGTCAATGATGGAATGGAAACAACTAAAAGTTCTTGGCCACCTGGATACACAGAGTATGCAAGCAATATTAAGAGAAATAAAAAAGCTCAGGAGGGTACTAAATGTAGCAGCACAAGGGGATCAATGGAGTCTATATGCTCAAAGAGATTTAAGTTTTCCGAATCTGATTTTGTACGGGTGTTAGAACTTGGAAATATCATCGGGTTAGAAATGCCATCATCATTCAATGAGGTTAACCGTTTATTACATCGGATGAGTGAGATCAATGTGAACCGATGAATATCCTTTCATTGAATATTTGTGGGACCGGGGGAAAAGATCCTAACAAGAAAGGGAAGATTTGCAAGATTCTTAATAAATTTATGGTTAATTTTGTTGGGCTTCAGGAAACATTTATGACGTTAGATAATTTATTCTCTTTACGGTCTATTTGGGGTAATTCTTAATTTGATTATGCTTTTGTTCCTTCGAATGGTCATTCGGGAGGGATTGTTTCGATTTGGAATCCATACATTTTTGTCAAACATAAGATTATATCGAATCCAAATGTTCTTATAGTTGAGGGGAGATGGCTTGATGTACAGCTCGATATTTACATGGTCAACGTGTATGCTCCACAAGATGAAGAAGGGAAACAAAATCTTTGGCGCTATATCATTGAGTTTATGTCTAGTAATCCGGGACATTACATCATCTTTGGAGATTTCAATTCTGTTCGAAATAATTCTGAGGTTCGGTTCTTTCTTTTCTAATATTAATGCTATTTATTTCAATGATTTTATTGCCAACGGGAATCTGGTAGACGTTCCTATGGGAGGGTACAAATATACTCGTGTTGACAGATCTTGTACTAAAGGTAGCAGACTTGATAGATTTTTGATTGCGGATTCAACATGGAATCATCTTGGCCCTATGACGGTCGTGGCTTTAGATCAAACTATTTCTGATCATCATCCTATTCTCCTCTTGTAACACCCCAACCCGATAAGGGTAGAAGCACTACATTACGGTGACATATCAAAGCATAAACAGACATACAACATAAGTAATACAAAAGAATTCCAAAGGTTACAAAGGAATAATCTGAAATACAAGGTTACAAATGAGAATAA
>LBNU01030626.1:8045-30627 GCA_014162995.1 Artemisia annua
CTTCACTACTTCACTACTTCTTGCTCTTCACAACTCTACTTCTTCTTCACTACTTCTATTCACAACTAACACACCTAGATCTATCTAATTACAAGCCTTCTACACCTTTACAAGTAATATACACAACTACTAGACAATATATACAAATGTACAATACTTCTTAACTTGATTGTTGAAGGAGTATTCTTCTTTTGCACTTAGAGAGATGAGGGAATGAAAAGATTGGATCACTTGAAACAAGGATTAATAATCTTATGATCAAAGGGTTTTAGAAGGATGTTTAGAGAGAATTGGATCTGAAAATTTTTGTGCAAAAGGTGGGGAAACATACTAGGATTAAGCCTGTATTTATAGGGAATCAAATCTGACAACAGGAGCGTGCCGGCCCCCTTAAATGGTGGCTGGCCCCCATAAAATTAAGGGGGCCGCCCTCCTGTAACGGCCAGATTTTTTGTCTTTTACTAGGGAAAGTTTATTTGGTGAAAAACTAACTGATTTTGGTTAAAATTTTGAATTCATATATGTATTATGAATTAAACATTTTCCTTTATTACCCAAAATGTTTTTCAAAGATATATAAAGAGTTTATATAATTTTATAAACTTTGTAATGTTTAAATAAAAATCCCTTTGATCATAAAATGTATTAGTCACTTGTTTATTCATATCTTAAGTGATTTTGTTGGATGAAATGATATTAGTTGCTAAATACTTGTTTACGTATTAATTTTGCGTTTAATGTTTTTACATTTTGTGATCGTCAAAACTTAGGGAAATCAAAAAATATTAATAACATTTTTATACATTATTTATATCAACATATCAGATCCTTGAACCTAATCCAAGATTTATGAATGGGTTCTGCTTGCCCAACGCGAAATCGGAGGAGTTTTTCTCTAAGTACCGAGGTTCTTCCTATGGGAAAGAATTTTTCATAGAATTTCGAGATGAGTTGTTCCCATGTGAAGATGGACTCAGATGGAAGCTTGTTGTACCATTCCTCGGCTTTACCTTGAAGGGTAAAAGGAAATAATCGAAGTCGGGAGGTATCTCTAGTCGCTCCGTCCGTATGGATGGTGTCCACTATTTTCAGGAAGTCTTTGATGTGTTGGATTGGATATTCAGATTTCAATCCATGAAACTTGCATACACTTTGGACAAGCCAAACGTCTGTTGCACGCAAGACCCCTTCTGTGTGTTTGTTCGGAAACACAATAGCATTAGAAAAGCCACGAGGGGTGGGGGAAGAGTAATCCTTGAGGCACTTGGGGGCAGGATCCTCAGGAATTTCTGTGTTGTGATTGGATCGGGGCTAGGAGGTGTATCGTGATGATCAGATTCCTCTTCAGAAAGGGCTTCATCGAAGTTGATGGTGATGCCAATTAGTTCAGATATCGAAGAGTGTTGTCTTAATCTATGCATTTCCCTTTCAGGTTCCGCGTAAGGTGAGATAAGGTCTCTTAATGAGCTACGACTCCTAGTGACTCTATGGTTGGAGAGATCTTCGTTTACCATGATGGTCAAGGAAGATTTGAGCGAAGGGTGGAGAAGAAAAAGATAGACTAAAGAAAACCTAGAAAAATAAAAATAAAAATCTCACTAGAAAAGGATTCTAACGAGTAGACCTAAGTAAAAATAAAATTTTCAACCTAAGCAATAACTATTCTCCGGCAGCGGCGCCAAAAACTTGATGCGTGGGTTTTGCAACCTTCGCAATTAGGTTTTACCTCTCAAGGGATCTTGAGAAGCTTACAACCCCCACCAGGCAGTGTACCTGACCGATGTAGTATCGTGAAGTGGCAAGTTCTGGGGGATTGATCGTTCTCTCGGGGAATAGTGTCGTTAGGATTGAAAACTACTCTAATTTAGTTCTAAGGGTTGAGGGATGATTCTTTTTGTAATTTTATGTTTTATAAAAGCAAGTAAAATCTCGGGTATTTGGAAGATTGGGCGGAATTAGTTGCTAGTCAACTAAACCAAATATCTACTATTGCAATTAAAATAAAATAACAAGAAAAAGTAAATTGTTGTAAAACTTATATGAGAGAAAAATGTATTTACTTAGATTTCCTTACTCCCTAGCTATCTTTTACTGGTTGATTGGTTTGTTGTAATTGTATGGATGACGGGTTGTATTCCTTTAAACCATTCGTAGGGCTGTGTACGATCTTCCCTAACTCTATAAGCTCCTACTTCACTCCTATGTCGAGCCGACTAAAAGCTCCTAACATGGGATCACTAGAATTCCCTTATGCATTAAATACAACCATATAATCGTAGTACACATCCGATTCATGTTTCTTAAGACGTTCAAGCAAGTTACCGTATAGGAGGTTAGCCAGTTTTCTTAAGCCTAACACCGACTTCACCCACCCACAACAATCCCTAAATTTCTCCCAAAAGTTGCACACTAATGAATGAAAATTAGAAAAATATATATAGATTTTACAATCTGACGGCGTCACATTTTAGAGTGTGATGCCGTCACCTCGCCGCCAAAACTCTCTCGGATTACTCAGATCTATTATTGACGTCGTCCCCCTTTAAATATCTCTGGACCGTCTCCCTTTGAGGTAAAACGTGACGGCCTACTCCCATTTACACATGACGCCGTCACGTGTAATTCTTCCAAAATATCTCTGGGGCATCTAGTGTAAAAATCATCCACCTCTTTGTCAAAGCGTGACGCCGTCACCTCGTATAGAGTGACACCGTCAGGTACTGTTTTCAGCTTTGTTTTAAGACTTTGTCGTTTTCTTCACTTTTATGCTCCAAAAACGTCCAAAATGCTTCCTTTTCCAGATTTCCTCTCCAAAGTACCTAAAATGACAAAAGGAACGATTTAAAGCAATATTTGATCAAATAATTACGGATTAGGGCTTAAATGACCCCCTAAAAGCGTAACACTTTTTGCCTTATCAGGCACCCTATACTGTGTTGATGTCATTGCGATGGCCCACATACTTGTTAACGTTGTGTTCATGAGACTTATTGCAATATGCATACGGAACAAATTACTATTTATTTATGAGATACTTGGAATGTGTTCGTTTGTTTTTAAATGTAAACGCTATGGATTCACTCAACAATTTTGTTGACTTTTAGCATGTATCTCAGGTAATTGAAGTAAGCTTAGGAGGCATGGAGTGGGCATTTGACCTTGTGTCGGTGGTGTAATATTAACAAACAGTCATTTTCAACTAATAATGTGATGTAATAAACATTGAACATCCTTGCATTTGAATTCAATAAAATGAACTCAAAAACTTCTCTTTGAGTCGTTTTCTATAATTATGACTGTGATCCTCTACGTAATACCCAATTAAGTCTTCCGCTGTTAAACAAATTTTTGGGGGTGTTACAGAACACATGGGTAATAGTGAACGGTCCAGACCAACGGGTCTTAAGCTTGCCCGAGAAAATCTTCAATCGAGAATTAAAAAGAAGGACTCGGTCTCCTACATTGAAATCACGATTCTTAATCTTAGCATCATGAATCCTCTTCGTTTTCTCGTTGTAGATTAAAGAATTCTCATAAGCTTGATCACGTAATTCAACCAATTCATTCAATTGTATTTTACGATGATCACCCGCGGTTTTGAGGTCAAAATTAGCATGTTTCAAGGCCCAATAGGCTTTGTGCTCTAACTCTATGGGTAAATGGCAAGGTTTTCTGTACACAAACTTATATGGAGTACACCCAATGGGTGTTTTCTAAGCGGTACGGAAAGCCCATAATGCATCATCTAGCATATCGGCCCAAGAGGCACGATTACCATCTACGGTCCTTTCTAATATCCTCTTAATTCCACGATTCGACACCTCAACTTGACCGCTCGTTTGCGGATGATACGTGGTACTAAGACGATGAGTAACTCCATACTTAGACATAACTTTGGCAAATTGATCATTACAAAAATGAGTACCACGATCACTTATGATAGCACGAGGTGTACCAAATCGGGAAAACAAACTTTTCAAAAACTTAACCACTACTCGGGCGTCATTTGTGGGGTGCGCTTTTGCTTCAACCCATTTAGACAAGTAATCGACCGCCATGAGTATGTACTTATTCCCTTTAGAAAACGGGAATGGTCCCATGAAATCAATACCCCATACGTCAAAGATTTCACAAACTTGGATAGCGTTTTGAGGCATCTCATCACGTTGTGAAATTTTTCCTTGACGCTGGCACGAGTCACAAGACTTCACCAAGTCTTGTGCATCTCGGTATATCATCGGCCAATAGAAGACGGAATCAAAAACTTTCTTAGCGGTAAAATTGGCACCATGATGTCCCCCCGTGGGTCCATTGTGGCATGCCATAAGAATCTCATCGGCTTCCTTGCCGTGAACACATCTCCTAATCACTTGGTCCGCACATACTCTAAACAAATAGGGATCGTCCCAATAATAATGCTTAACGTCCTTAAAAAAATTCTTTTTCTGTTGGGACGACATTCCTTTCCTTATGAGATTCCCCGCATGGTAATTCGCAAAGTCGGCGAACCATGGGGTATTTGGGTCATGTGAAACACTCCCAAGTGTCTCGAGAGGATGACTCATTTATATCCTTTTTCTCGAGAACACTTTGATGGGGTTCTCTAATATAGAAAGATAATCGGCGGATAGGTTCTCCGCTCCTTTCTTGTCTCGAATTTCAACATTAAATTCTTGAAGAAGGAGAACCCATCGCATTAATCTAGGTTTAGCATCTTGTTTATTCATTAGGTATTTTAAGGCCGAATGATGCGTATACACTATGCACTTTTTCAAAAGAAGGTAAGGTTAAACTTTTCAAAGGCATATATAACGGCTAACATCTCTTTCTCGGTAGTCATGTAATGAGATTGAGCGTCATTCATTGTTTTACTTGCATAGTGTATCGGCTGAAAATACTTGTTCTTTCGTTGCCCCAAGACCGCCCCGATAGCATAATCGCTAGCATCGCACATAAGCTCAAGGGCAACTAAGATCGGAGCCTCCGTTAACTTCTTCTTAAGAATATTAAATGCATCAATGCACTCATTTGAGAAGATAAACGGAGCATCCTTTTCAAGAAGGTGGGTCAAAGGTCGGGCTACCTTAGAAAAGTCTTGAATGAATCGTCTATAAAAACCGGCATGACCGAGGAAACTTCGGATTCCCTTGACGGTCGTGGGATGAGGTAATTTTGCGATCACATCGAATTTAGCTCTATCGACCTCAATCCCGGCCTTAGAAATCTTATGGCCTAGAACAATTCCCTCTTTAACCATGAAATGACATTTCTCCCAATTTAGAACCAAATTAGTGTCTTCACACCGTTGAAGCATTTGTTCTAAATGGGAGAGACAAGACCTAAAAGAATCACCATATACCGAAAAATCATCCATAAAGACCTCCATTGTTTTCTCGATCAAATCGTGAAATATGGCCATCATGCACCTTTGGAACGTGCCCGGAGCATTACACAAGCCAAAAGGCATACGTCGATAAGCAAACGTTCCATAAGGGCAAGTAAAAGTGGTCTTTTCTTGATCCTGGGGATCAATCGGAATTTGAAAGTAGCCGGAAAAACCATCAAGAAAACAATAGAACTCATTCCCCGCTAGACGTTCGAGCATTTGATCCATAAAAGGAAGCGGGAAATGGTCTTTACGAGTCGCATCATTAAGTTTACGGTAGTCGATACACACTCTCCATCCGGTGACGAGACGTGTGGGAATTAACTCATTATCATCGTTCTTCACAACGGTTATACCATCTTTCTTTGGAACACAATGAACCGGGCTAACCCATGGGCTATCGAAAATGGGGTAAATCATCCCAGCTTCGAGTAATTTGATAACTTCTTTTTTAATCACTTCATGTATTTTTGGGTTAACCCGTCGTTTTTGTTGGACGGAAGGTTTGAAATTATCTTCGAGTAAAATCTTATGAGAGCAAAAACGAGGGTCTATGCCCTTGATGTCGGAAATTTGCCAAGCGATGGCACTCTTATGCTTCTTAAGCACATCTAAGAGACGGTTCTTCTCCTCATCTTGAAGGTGTTTAGAAATGATAATGGGAAATTTGTCGGTCCCTTCCAAGAAAGCGTACTCAAGATGAGGAGGTAAATCCTTGAGCTCGGGTTTCATAGATTTTTCGTTAGACGGCTCAACTTCATTAACTTCTTTGACTTCTTCAACATAAATGTCCTTCGGAGGGAGAGGTGAAAACGGATCTTCATTCAAAAGTTTTTCAAGCAAAAGAATATCTCCCTCGATATCGATATCAGATTGATCAATTTCCGTTGAAACTGATTCATTAGAAAGACAAGTCTCGATCTCTTCCAAGGTGAAATCACTTCCCTCAAACGGAGTGAGGGAAGGGGAAGAGTCGGCAACAATAGGTTGAGAAGAAGGAGTGGGATTGCCACTCAAAGCATCATGAGAAAAACCGAGAAGTTCTTGAGAATACTCCTCCGAAACTTCGTCAATAACATCAATACGGCTTACGGACATGCAATCATCGGTGGAGGAGCATCTCGATGTTTGGTCCAAGTTAAAGGTGACAGCTTCATTACCATTTCGCAAAGTAATTTCCTCATCATAAACATCAATCAAAGCACGGCCGGTCCTTAGGAATCCTCTATCGAGAATGAGAGGAACCCTTGGATCGGCATCAAAATCAACAATCACAAAATCGGCCGGGAAATGAAACTTCCCCACATTAACGATGAGATCCTCGGCGATTCCAATGGGATGAGAAGTAGATCGATCGGCGAGCTCGAGGGTCATGCACGTGGGAGTAGGATCGGGAATAGATAATTTCTTCCACATCGATTTAGGTATAAGGTTAATGCTAGCACCCAAATCGGCTAGGGCGAAGCATTGAACCATCCCTGGAAAATTACACGGAATTAAGAACTTGTCGGGATCTCCAAGCTTTTCGGGAAGCTTCTTAAGGAGAACCGCCGAACAATTTTCATTCAAAGGTGTTTTTGTCATTTCAAACAATTGTTCTTTATTATTCAACAAGTTTTTGATCATCGACGCAAATTTTGGCATCAAAACAACGGCATCCACGAGACTTAAATCAAAGCGAAGATCTTGAAAGATTTTATAGAATTTTTCCTTTTGGTGGTTTGTTGTCTCGCGGAGCTTTTGATCGTTTAAACGAGAAGGATAAGNCAAGTTTTTGATCATCGACGCAAATTTTGGCATCAAAACAACGGCATCCACGAGACTTAAATCAAAGCGAAGATCTTGAAAGATTTTATAGAATTTTTCCTTTTGGTGGTTTGTTGTCTCGCGGAGCTTTTGATCGTTTAAACGAGAAGGATAAGGAAATTTAGTTTTAACGGGTTCTTCTTGTTCAAAAATGACTTTTTTCTTTCCTCTAGACACATTTTCTTTTTCTTTAGACGGTTGGACAACCGGAGGTTGGATGCTTTCGGTCCTCCCGTTATTAGTAGGAAGTTCCGTATCCGTTGTCGCCTCGGTTTCACGGTCGACTACCTTGGGAGGAAGAGAAGAAGAGGTAGTCGGAGTCGTAGGTTCATCATATGAAATACCACTTCGTGTCGTGATCGCCTTAACATTGCCCCTCGGGTTAGCGATCGTGTTGCTTGGAAGAGACGTAGTACCCGAACCCGAGGGTCGATCATTTAAATACTTCTTAATATCAAGAATTTCCTTAGCCAATATCTCTTGAGTTTTCATTATTTGCTTAAGAATCTCATCCGAGGGCGACGGATTTTGAACCACATTTTGATTTTGATTATTGAAATTTTGCCCTCGGTTGTTTTGATAAAAATCTTGATTATGATTTTGAAAATTCCCATGATTTTGATTTCCATGATTAACATTCCCATGATTAGCATTTTGAAAATTCCCTTGATTCGGGCCTTGGTTATGATTCCTTTGGTTTTGAAAACCCCGATTTTGATTATACCCGTGATTTTGATTTTGAAAACCAGGATTTGTTCGAGTTTGGTTTTGATTGACTTGATTGTTACAATTTTGCACAACTTGATTTTGCGGTTGGTTATTAAAGCCGGGTGGTGGTCCAAGATAATTGTTGGAACGGTAGCTAAGGAGATTTCGATCTCCTTGGGGTTGGTAACCGTTACCACCCATATTTGTAGCATACACGCTCTCGTGAGTAAAGGCACCGGTTGCCGGACACTCATAGTACGGATGTGGACCACCACACGTTTCACAACTTTGATTCACAACATTGACGGTTTGAGAAGGTTTTTCTTTATCTTTGACGAGTAGACTAATTTGTTTAGTAAGAGTTGTAAGAACGTTCATCATTTCGTCATTAGATTTGCTATTAGTATTCGAAACTTGGGTTTTGCATCTAGAAGTCCTAACTCTAGCTTTATTTTCGATTATTGTGAAAGATTCTTGAGTATTTCGAGTTAACATGTTTCCACCTGCAGCAGAATTGAGTGAATCTTGATCAGCATGACACAACCCATTATAGAAAGTATCGATTTGGTGTAAGGGTGAGAAACCATGATTAGGACATTTTTCCAACAACTCTTTAAATCTATCCCAAGCTTCACTGAACGATTCATCAAAAGCTTGTTGGAAACAGAAGATTTGAGTTCGGAGATTAGAAGTTTTAGAAGGAGGATAGAAATGATTCACGAACTTGGAAGCTAAATCTCCCCAAGTGTGAATCGAGTTCGGTGGTTCCTTTTCCAGCCAAGTCCGGGCTGCCCCCTTGAGGGAAAAAGAAAACAATTTCAACTTAACAACATCATATGGAACTTGATTAATCTTTATTGTTTCAGCAATGTCGGTGAAGTTCCTTATGTGTACATAAGGATCTTCGTGCTCAAGACCATGAAATGAGATACTCGTGATAAGATTGAGTAACCAGTGATTGATCTCAAATTGATTTGCTTGAATATCGGGTATCACGATGGCCCTCCTCACACCATTGAATGGTGATTGGAGTTGTTTCTCCATCGGACACAAATCATAAAACGGTTGAGGTCCCACCGGAGGGATATCGTTTTGTTGAGCACCACCCATCGGCGGGGGTCCCATTTGTTGATCGTTATTGTTCATATCCTCAACGGTTGAGAAATGAACACGATTCGTGTGTCGTATAACCCTTTCGGGATTTGAAAATGGTGAAAGTATTCGTTCGATGAAGAACGGGTGTTCATACACCAAAAAGAAATCAAAAGTTAAAAAGTAAAACAAAATTAAGAAAAGAAAATATTTTTGGTTTTTATATATAAGAAAACTTTAATATCACAATATTCTTGTCTTTTTCTTTTATTTTGTTATTTTTGTGATCGATTCGTTACCCGAAATCGTTTCCTTCAAATCTACGCACAACGAGGGTGTCGGTTGTAGAATTAAAGTAATCCGAAAACGACTAATTTTACGATCTCTTTTTGCGCCCGAAAGCTGCGCAAACCAGATCACTCTATACTACGAAAAGTTCAGAGAGGCCATTCGAAGTTATTTGGTTTACAACACTCTGTAGAGATAGAGTGAGGATGATTTATTATATTTTTGAAATTTTGTAAACACTTTAGGAAAAGTGTTTAATATTTTTGATTTTTTACTTTTTATATAAGAAAATAAAAGGAAGGTTTTTTCAAAACAACGATTCTTCAAAAACGAAAACCAAAATTCACTTCAACTTTCTCCGGAAGCGGCGCCAAAAATTGATTGATTTAAAACCAATTATATCATTTATAGTCCAAGGAAATGCTCAACGAATAAGCAAAACCCGGGTCGTGGTCCGTGTGAAGGTGAATGGAATCGTAGTTAACGATTCATGAAACCGTGTTGTGAAAAAGTGAAAAGTGAAAATTTTTGAGTTTTACCACTAATTATATGAAAATACAATTAAAAACAAGTAATCATGCAAAATGTACAAGCACGTAAAGTACAAACGATAAAAACGTAAACGTAAACTAAAAAAAACGTCTATGTAACAAATTAAAAAGTGAATTTAAAGCTAGAATAAACCTACGGGCTCAAATGAAATTTTTAAAACTTTGAAATGATAAAAGAAAATTTTAAGAAAAAGAAAAATATTATTTTGACATTTTATTTTGTTGAAACTATTTCGTCACGTTTTAGAGTGTGATGCCGTCACCTCGCCGCCAAAACTCTCTCGGATTACTCAGATCTATTCTTGACGTCGTCCCCCTTTAAATATCTCTGGACCGTCTCCCTTTGAGCTAAAACGTGACGGCCTACTCCCATTTACACATGACGCCGTCACGTGTAATTCTTCCAAAGTATCTCTGGGGCGTCTAGTGTAAAAATCATCCACCTCTTTGTCAAAGCGTGACGCCGTCACCTCGTAGAGAGTGATGCCGTCAGGTACTGTTTTCAGCTTTGTTTTAAGACTTTGTCGTTTTCTTCACTTTTATGCTCCAAAAACGTCCAAAATGCTTCCTTTTCCAGATTTCCTCTCCAAAGTACCTAAAATGACAAAAGGAACGATTTAAGGCAATATTTGATCAAATAATTACGGATTAGGGCGTAAATGACCCCCTAAAAGCGTAACACTTTTCGCCTCATCAGGCACCCTATACAGTGTTGATGTCATTGCGATGGCTCACATACTTGTTAACGTTGTGTTCATGAGACTTATGGCAATATGCATACGGAACAAATTACTATTTATTTATGAGATACTTGGAATGTGTTCATTTGTTTTTAAATATAAACGCTATGGATTCACTCAACAATTTTGTTGACTTTTAGCATGTATCTCAGGTAATTGAAGCAAGCTCAGGAGGCATGGAGTGGGCATTTGACCTTGTGTCGGTGGTGTAATATTAACAAACAGTCATTTTCAACTAATAATGTGATGTAATAAACATTGAACATCCTTGCATTTGAATTCAATAAAATGAACTCAAAAACGTCTCTTTGAGTCGTTTTCTATAATTATGACTGTATCCTCTACGTAACACCCAATTAAGTCTTCCGCTGTTAAACAAATTTTTGGGGGTGTTACAGAACACATGGGTAATAGTGAACGGTACAGACCAACGGGTCTTAAGCTTGCCCGAGAAAATCTTCAATCGAGAATTAAAAACAAGGACTCGGTCTCCTACATTGAAATCACGATTCTTAATCTTATCATCATGAATCCTCTTCGTTTTCTCTTTGTAGATTAAAGAGTTCTCATAAGCTTGATCACGTAATTCAACCAATTCATTCAATTGTATTTTACGATGATCACCCGCGGTTTTGAGGTCAAAATTAGCATGTTTCAAGGCCCAATAGGCTTTGTGCTCTAACTCTATGGGTAAATGGCAAGCTTTTCTGTACACCAACTTATATGGAGTACACCCAATGGGTGTTTTGTAAGCGGTACGGAAAGCCCATAATGCATCATCTAGCTTATCGGCCCAAGAGGCACGATTACCATCTACGGTCCTTTCCAATATCCTCTTAATTCTACGATTGGACACCTCAACTTGACCGCTCGTTTGCGGATGACACGTGGTACTAAGACGATGAGTAACTCCATACTTAGACATAACTTTGGCAAATTGATCATTACAAAAATGAGTACCACGATCACTTATGATAGCACGAGGTGTACCAAATTGGGAAAACAAACTTTTCAAAAACTTAACCACTACTCGGGCGTCATTTGTGGGGAGCGCTTTTGCTTCAACCCATTTAGACAAGTAATCGACCGCCACGAAATCAATACCCCATACGTCAAAGATTTCACAAACTTGGATAGCGTTTTAAGGCATCTCATCACGTTGTGAAATTTTTCCTTGACGCTGGCACGAGTCACAAGACTTCACCAAGTCTTGTGCATCTCGGTATATCGTCGGCCAATAGAAGACGGAATCAAAAACTTTCTTAGCGGTAAAATTGGCACCATGATGTCCCCCCGTGGGTCCATTGTGGCATGCCATAAGAATCTCATCGGCTTCCTTGCCGTGAACACATCTCCTAATCACTTGATCCGCACAAACTCTAAACAAGTAGGGGTCGTCCCAATAATAATGCTTAACATCCTTAAAGAATTTCTTTTTCTGTTGGGACGACATCCCTTTCCTTATGAAATTCCCCGCATGGTAATTCGCAAAATCGGCGAACCATGGGGTACTAGAATCACTATGTGATACACTCCCAAGTGTCTCAAGAGGAAATGATTCATTTATATCCTTTTTCTCGAGAACACTTTGATGAGGATTTTCGAGTCTAGACAAATGATCGGCGGCTAGGTTCTCCGCTCCTTTCTTGTCTCGAATTTCAACATTGAATTCTTGAAGGAGGAGAACCCATCGCATAAGTCTTGGTTTAGCATCTTGTTTGTTCATTAAGTACTTTAAAGCCGAATGATCCGTATACACTATGCACTTCTTCAAAAGAAGGTAAGGTCGAAACTTTTCAAAGGCATATATGACGGCTAACATTTCTTTTTCGGTAGTCGTGTAATGAGATTGAGCGTCATTCATTGTTTTACTTGCATAGTGTATCGGCTGAAAATATTTGTTCTTTCGTTGCCCCAAGACCGCCCCGATAGCATAATCGCTAGCATCGCACATAAGCTCAAAAGGCAAGTCCCAATCGGGGGCAACTAAGATAGGAGCCTCCGTTAACTTCTTCTTAAGAATATTAAATGCATCAATGCACTCATTTGAGAAGATAAACGGAGCATCCTTTTCAAGAAGGTGGGTCAAAGGTCGGGCTATCTTAGAAAAATCTTGAATAAAACGTCGGTAAAAGCCGGCATGACCGAGGAAACTTCGAATTCCCTTGACGGTCGTGGGATGAGGTAGTTTTGCGATCACATCGACTTTGGCCCTATCAACCTCAATCCCGGCCTTAGAAATCTTATGGCCAAGGACTATACCCTCTTTAACCATAAAGTGACATTTCTCCCAATTTAGAACCAAATTAGTTTGTTCACATCGTTGGAGCATTTGTTCTAAATGGGAGAGACAAGACGTAAAAGAATCACCATATACCGAAAAATCATCCATAAAGACCTCCATTGTTTTCTCGATCAAATCGTGAAATATGGCCATCATGCACCTTTGGAACGTGCCCGGAGCATTACACAAGCCAAAAGGCATACGTCGATAAGCAAACGTTCCATAAGGGCAAGTAAAAGTGGTCTTTTCTTGATCCTGGGATCAATCGGAATTTGAAAGTAGTTGGAAAAACCATCAAGAAAACAATAGAACTCATTCCCCGCTAGACGTTCGAGCATTTGATCCATAAAAGGAAGCGGGAAATGGTCTTTACGAGTCGCATCATTAAGTTTACTTTAGTCGATACACACTCTCCATCCGGTGACGAGACGTGTGGGAATTAACTCATTATCATCGTTCTTCACAACGGTTATACTACCTTTCTTTGGAACACAATGAACCGGGCTAACCCATGGGCTATCGGAAATGGGGTAAATCATCCCAGCTTCGAGTAATTTGATAACTTCTTTTTTAATCACTTCATGTATTTTTGGGTTAACCCGTCGTTTTTGTTGGACGAAAGGTTTGAAATTATCTTCGAGTAAAATCTTATGAGTGCAAAAACGAGGGTCTATGCCCTTGATGTCGGAAATTTGCCAAGCGATGGCACTCTTATGCTTCTTAAGCACATCTAAGAGACGGTTCTTCTCCTCATCTTGAAGGTGTTTAGAAATGATAACGGGAAATTTGTCGGTCCCTTCCAAGAAAGCGTACTCAAGATAAGGAGGTAAATCCTTGAGCTCGGGTTTCATAGATTTTTTGTTAGACGGCTCAACTTCATTAACTTCTTTGACTTCTTCAACATAAATGTCCTTCGGAGGGAGAGGTGAAAACGGATCTTCATTCAAAAGTTTTTCAAGCAAAAGAATATCTCCCTCGATATCGATATCAGATTGATCAATTTCCGTTGAAACTGATTCATTAGAAAGACAAGTCTCGATCTCTTCCAAGGTGAAATCACTTCCCTCAAACGGAGTGAGGGAAGGGGAGGAGTCGGCAACAATAGGTTGAGAAGAAGGAGTGGGATTGCCACTCAAAGCATCATGAGAAAAACCGAGAAGTTCTTGAGAATACTCCTCCGAAACTTCGTCAATAACATCAATACGGTTTACGGACATGCAATCATCGGTGGAGGAGTATCTCGACGTTTGGTCCAAGTTAAACGTGACAGCTTCATTACCATTTCGCAAAGTAATTTCCTCATCATAAACATCAATCAAAGCACGGCCGGTCCTTAGGAATCCTCTATCGAGAATGAGAGGAACCCTTGGATCGGCATCAAAATCAACGATCACAAAATCGGCCGGGAAATGAAACTTCCCTACATTAACGATGACATCCTCGACGATTCCAATGGGATGAGAAGTAGATCGATCGGCGAGCTCGAGGGTCATGCACGTGGGAGTAGGATCGGGAAGAGATAATTTCTTCCACATCGATTTAGGCATAAGGTTAATGCTAGCACCCAAATCGGCTAGGGCGAAGCATTGAACCATCCCTGGAAAATTACACGGAATTAAGAACTTGTGGGGATCTCCAAGCTTTTCGGGAAGCTTCTTAAGGAGAACCGCCGAACAATTTTCATTCAAAGGTGTTTTTGTCATTTCAAACAATTGTTCTTTATTATTCAACAAGTTTTTGATCATCGACGCAAATTTTGGCATCAAAACAACGGCATCCACGAGACTTAAATGAAAGCGAAGATCTTGAAAGATTTTATAGAATTTTTCCTTTTGGTGGTTTGTTGTCTCGCGGAGCTTTGGATCGTTTAAACGAGAAGGATAAGGAAGTTTAGTTTTAACGGGTTCTTCTTGTTCAAAAATGAGTTTTTCCTTTCCTTTAGACACATTTTCTTTTTCTTTAAACGGTTGGACAACCGGAGGTTGGATGTTTTCGGTCCTCCCGTTATTAGTAGGAAGTTCCGTATCCGTTGTCGCCTCGGTTTCACGGTCGACTACCTTGGGAGGAAGAGAAGAAGAGGTAGTCGGAGCCGTAGGTCCATCATATGAAACACCACTTCGTGTCATGATCGCCTTAACATCGCCCCTCGGGTTAGCGATCGTGTTGCTTGGAAGAGACGTAGTAACCGAACCCGAGGGTTGATCATTTAAAGACTTCTTAATATCAAGAATTTCCTTAGCCAATATCTCTTGAGTTTTCATTATTTGCTTAATAATCTCATCCGAGGGCGATGGATTTTGAACCACATTTTGACGAGTAGACTAATTTGTTTAGTAAGAGTTGTAAGAACGTTCATCACTTCGTCATTGGATTTGCTATTAGTATTCAAAACTTGGGTTTTGCATCTAGAAGTCCTAACTCTAGCTTTATTTTCGATTATTGTGAAAGCTTCTTGAGTATTTTGAGTTAACATGTTTCCACCCGCAGCAGAATTGAGTGAATCTTGATCAGCATGACACAACCCATTATAGAAAGTATCGATTTGGTGCAAGGGTGAGAAACCATGATTAGGACATTTTTCCAACAACTCTTTAAATCTATCCCAAGCTTCACTGAACGATTCATCAAAAGCTTATTGGAAACAGAAGATTTGAGTTCGGAGATTAGAAGTTTTAGAAGGAGGATAGAAATGATTCACGAACTTGGAAGCTAAATCTCCCCAAGTGTGAATCGAGTTCGGTGGTTCCATTTCTAGCCAAGTCCGGGCTGCCCCCTTGAGGGAAAAAGAAAACAATTTCAACTTAACAACATCATATGGAACTTGATTAATCTTTATTGTTTCAGCAATGTCGGTGAAGTTCCTTATGTGTACATAAGGATCTTCGTGCTCAAGACCGTGAAATGAGATACTCGTGATAAGATTGAGTAACCCGTGATTGATCTCAAATTGATTTGCTTGAATAGTGGGTATCACGATGGCCCTCCTCACACCATTGAATGGTGATTGGAGTTGTTCCTCCATCGGACACAAATCATAAAACGGTTGAGGTCCCACCGGAGGGTATCGTTTTGTTGAGCACCACCCATCGGCGGGGGTCCCATTTGTTGATCGTTATTGTTCATATCCTCAACGGTTGAGAAATGAACACGATTCGTGTGTCGTATAACCCTTTCGGGATTTGAAAATGGTGAAAGTAATTCGTTCGATGAAGAACGGGTGTTCATACACCAAAAAGAATTCAAAAGTTAAAAAGTAAAACAAAATTAAGAAAAGAAATTATTTTTGGTTTTTATATATAAGAAAACTTTAAAATCACAATATTCTTGCCTTTTTCTTTTATTTTGTTATTTTTGTGATCGATTCGTCACCCGAAATCGTTTCCTTCAAATCTACGCACAACGAGGGTGTCGGTTGTAGAATTAAAGTAATCCGAAAACGACTAATTTTACGATCTCTTTTTGCGTTTGAAGTTATTTGGTTTACAACACTCTGTAGAGGTAGAGTGAGGATGATTTATTATATTTTTAGAATTTTGTAAACACTTTAGGAAAAGTGTTTAATATTTTTGATTTTTTTACTTTTTATATAAGAAAATAAAAGGAAGGTTTTTTCAAAACAACGATTTTTCAAAAACGAAAACCAAAATTCACTTCAACTTTCCCCGGCAGCGGCGCCAAAAATTGATTGATTTAAAACCAATTATATCATTTATAGTCCAAGGAAATGCTCAACGAATAAGCAAAACCCGGGTCGTGGTCCGTGTGAAGGTGAATGGAATCGTAGTTAACGATTCGTGAAACCGTGTTGTGAAAAAGTGAAAAGTGAAAATTTTTGAGTTTTACCACTAATTATATGAAAATACAAACAAAAACAAGTAATCATGCAAAATGTACAAGCATGTAAAGTACAAACGATAAAAACGTAAACGTAAACTAAAAAAAGTCTATTTAACAAATTAAAAAGTGAATTTAAAGCTAGAATAAACCTACGGGCTCAAATGAAAGTTTTAAAACTTTGAAATGATAAAAGAAAATTTTAAGAAAAAGAAAAATATTATTTTGACATTTTATTTATTTATTATGAATTAAAAACTATTTATGTATTTTATTTAATAAAAGAAAATCAAACTAATTATAAAATGAAAGATTTATTCTACGAATTTATTATTTAAAAATCTTAATAAACTGAAAATGAAATTTAAAAATAAAATCTGAAAATATTTTTGTCTTTTTGTGAATTATTCTGAAATTAAAATTGATTTAATATTCTAAATTCTATTTAAAAAGGAAAAGAAATAGTAAATGAATGAGAAAAATTATGAAATTTTTATGAGAATTCTAAAAAATTATTTGAAATCTAGAAAAAATAAGAAAAATGGAAAATTAAGCAGAAAAGTGCTTATTGGGCTTAAGAACAGCGTATTACAAGTGCTTATTAATAAGCACTTGCAACAAAACCTAATGAAACTTTTACAAAAGGTTCCAAGCACTCAAATAAGCAAAATTACACTCAGATCAGATCAAGTTATGCACAGAATCACTCAAATGGGACATTAAGCAGATAACAATAAGCACTAAGAATAAGCAAATGAGATATAAAACAAGCCAAAGGTTCAGGAACAATGAAATACTCAGCAACAAGCTCAATTAAAATCAGAATGAACAAATTAACTCAGATAATAGTCACAAAGCACTAATGCAGTCCTAAAGAAAAATTCAGCAAAACAAGGGTTTATAGCCAATTTAGCAGTCCAAATAAGCACACTTATTAAGCTGTACAGTGGAATTTCAAGGGGCAAAAGATAGCCTACCATACTGAGTGTCTAAAAAACTAAAAAGCCCTATCATAACACTGCAATTGCTAGCCTAATTGAACCCTAGTTCAGATCCGTGAACAAACTGACTAAACTGCAACTTTTTCCTAAGCTGACTTTTTGATTTGTAAATAACTTTGACTAATCTCAATTTTAAAGCTCTGAATCTATTTCCTAGTATTCATTTAACATGTTTAAGCACTGATTTAACAATTTCTAGCACAAACTTCATCAAACAAATTAAATCAGCAAGCTCAGATCACTTCTATGCAAGCAGTGTGGAATTTTAACAGCTAATTTTGACTTTTTGTAAACTAACCTACTATTTTATGCATCTACTAAGCTAATCTAACCTAATAAGAACTGGTTATGCAGAGAACTCAACCAAATAACAACAATAGTATCAGAATAAAGCATGAACCAAACACCACCTATACCAAAGTTTATACTAGCAGAAGTAATTCTAAACCATCATTCACTAAACCAATTATCAATATCAGTTTACTAACAATATCAGTCACCAAATCAAACACAAAATGCAGCAATCAACAATACTAGCTCAGATCTCAAGAATCAAACAGTGACTAAGTAAATCTACTATGCTAAATATGAAATCAAACCAACACAAACAATAGAGCTAATATCTAATATCAATTAAACTAATGAGAATATGAGCAATAACAAACAACAACAATCAAGTAAGCAGATCTAATCCATTTAAACTATGAAATTCAAAATAAAACTTAGATGATATAGAGACGTTACAGGATCAAAACCCTAACTGACATAGGGTGCTTATCCAAACCAAGCCTATCTTTAGATAGGCTAAATCAACCCACTGCAACACTAATTCTACCTCAGTTTACCCCCATTATCTTCATTAACCTTCACCTTTACCTTGCATTTACCAAATTCACCATCTATGAGCAACTCTACCTCAACTTCACCAAAAACTTATGGAGATTTTTGTGAGATTTCTTACACTAAAATGAGTTTTATTACAAGCTAATCAGGCATCTAAAAACATTTTTTATATTTTTATATTTTCTGTTTTTTAGATTTTTAATAAAGTGAAATAGGATAGAAAAGCTTAAGAGTAAAAGCTGAAAATGAATTTTTAACAACATTGAAATTAGAATTAAGTATCTAAAAAGATATTATGAGTAACAATTGAATAAATGGAAATTAAATTGAATTTTATTAAAATGAAAATTAGAGTACAACTAAAAACTGAATTAAGCTAATACATTTGAGAAGAAAACTCGACAGCATAACACTACTTTTTCCTACATGCCCAAATGAGCTTACAAGCACCTCTATTTATAGTAGAACTAAGAAGGATCTAGAGAGTTGGGGTCACGGATTGCCAAGCTGGCAATCCGTGTGCTTGTGCTTTCTCTAAACGTTTCTGAGCCCTTTGATCATGTAGCAATCATATCCCAATCATTATAGCCCTTGGATTGAGTCCTTATGACGTGTAAGAGCCAATTGGAAGCTGCCATGTGTCATAATGTGTGTTTCTTTAGATCTCCTGACATGCCCTGACACCTGACATGTTTCTAGAACCTTTTGATTTTTACGTAATTACCCTTAATTGTTGTAATTGGGATGGGGTAAAATTAGGGTTCTTGTGATTAATTATCTGGGTAAAAGGGGGTGAAAAGGGGCGGGAAAGGGTTATAATTTTTTATTTATGTTTGACTGTGTGAGTTAAGTGGTTTGACCGAAGGTGGTTTGGGTCGGGTTTTGTTTTAGAGGGACATGGGCTTGTGTTGTTTGTTTTAGGATATTGGACTCATACATTTTTGGACCAGGTTTATATTTGTAGTTTAAGGATTTATAAACTTTCAAGGACCAATATGTAAAAGCTGAAACTTCAAGGACTGAATCTGTTATTTTCCAAATTTGTGATCCAAGGGCTATTTATGACTTTCTTCAAGGACTTGAGTTGTCATCTTTTGTCTTTTTCTCAAAAATCTCTTCAAAGGACTAGTTTTGACAATTGATGAAACTTAAGGGACTGAAAATGACAAATTCTTCAAACTTTCACACAAGGATCATTCTTGCAAACTTTTAAAACTTGAAGGTCTTCCTTTGGAATTTTGGGCTCGGATTTGACTTTTGGATTCACCAGCTTTGACTTTTCCACTCTCGTGCTCGTTTTTGCCGGTTTTCATTTGATTTTTGTCCTTTTGTGAAATATTCATACCTGCACAATCACAAACATAAAAACACATATTTCTTTGGCATTTGTTAGCATTATTAGTCTATTTGGGTCGGTTTTTGGCAATGAAAAGGTATGTGAATTAACACATACCTAGAAGTTAGTTAGCCTGAACCAAAGTGCCTTTAATCCAGGAAGTTTGATTCGAGATAATTTGTTAATAACCCAGGAATTGTTGAAGGGATAAAATTGGAAAAATAGCCTTCAAACATGTGCTATAAAGATTGATATTTCAAAAGCATATGATACAATCAATTAGGAGTTGTTAAAACATATTCTTAAGCATTTTGGGTTTCATGAAAAGATGATAGGTTAGATAATGACATGTGTTACCACTCATGCTTTCTTAATTTGTATTAATAGAGAAATATATTGATATTTCAAGAGTAAAAGGGGTTTAAGACAAGGTGATCCAATATCACCATACTTATTCATTTTAGTCATGGAGATTATTACTCTAATGATGAAAATGGAAGTAAGTCAAAGGCTAGATTTCAAGTATCATATGGGTTGTAGAGAGTTAAAATTGACTCATCTATGCTTTGTTGATGACCTCTTGGTCCTATGTCATGGAGATTGTAAGTATGTGGAAGTGATAAAGGATGGCTTAATGGAGTTTAGCAATGTATCTAGTCTAATTCCAAATATGAATAACATCACAATTTTCTTTGGCATTGTGAAACCAAATGAAAAACCGAAAATTTTGGAAGTTATCCCTTTTATAGTTGGGAAATTACCTATGAAGTATTTAGGAGTGCCATTAATAACAAAAAATATTGGGATAATAGAATGCAAACAATTGGTAGAAAAGGTAAATAACATGGTAAATGATTGGAAGGCTAAGGCCTTTTCCTATGTAGGTAGGTTGCAACTTATAGCTTATGTCTTGTCATCAATGCACATCTATTGGGCATCAGTTTTTTTGATTCCAAAGTCAAATATGAACGAGATTGAGAAAGCATTAAAAGGTTTTCTATGGTAGAAGGGAGAACAGAAAAAAGAGCAACAAAAGTGGCATGGAAAGTAATTTCAGTCTTAAAAGCTAAGGGGGTTTGGGTTGAAAGTTGTTGGGTCCATGGAATGAACTTTATTATCTAAATGCATATTGAAGATAATTATAAAGAAAGACAGTCCTTAGGTCAAATGGGTAAAATCAGTAAAGTTGAAAGGTAAGAGTTTTTGGGAAGTAACTCCCGAGAATTCAGATAGTGGTACTTGGAAAGCTATGTTAGATATGAGAAGCAAAGTAAGGGGTTACAGTTGGAATGAAAGTGGAAAATACTAACTTTTTGCATGATAAATGGCATAATATGGGACCACTGAGTAATACAATTCTATTTAAA
Organism: Artemisia annua; assembly: GCA_014162995.1. Classification (NCBI taxonomy): domain Eukaryota; kingdom Viridiplantae; phylum Streptophyta; class Magnoliopsida; order Asterales; family Asteraceae; genus Artemisia; species Artemisia annua. Next base: position 29,282 of record LBNU01030626.1, read on the forward strand.
AGTAGATATAAAGCAAGATTTCCATAAAATATGAAGGTCGCAGAGATGATAGATAATGGTAATTGTCTGTGGCCTACTGAGTGGAGAAACCAGCATAATGAGTTAAATAATGTAGAGGTTTCGAGTGCTTAATGATACAAGAGATGATAAATTAGAGTGGAGAGGAAGTAATGGAAAGCTAGATACTTTCTCAATAAGTAATGTTTGGGAGATTTTTAAAAGTTGGATGGTTGAGGTAAATTGGAGCAAAATTGTTTGGTACGCAAAATGTAATCTAAGGCATGCATTTATATTGTGGTTATTAATACATGAAAGACTAGCTACACAAGATAGAATTATGGTATGGACTGGTCAAAGTAATCTACTATCCACTGTACAACAAAATAAATGACTCGCATGAACACTTATTCTTCTTATGTGAATACTCTGGAATAGTATGGAAGAGGGTCAAGGAAAAGATTAAATAAGGTAGCCTGGATAATAACTAGAGGAATATAATCAATCATTTAGCCAATGCGAAAGGCAACAATTCAATAAGAACTTAAGAAGTATGTTTAATACAATGGCTATTGCTACTATGGTGTACTTCATTTGGAATGAGAGGAATCAAAGACTATTCTCACAAAAGCAAATGAATTCAAGCACCATGTTCATTCTTATTATTGAGAGTATGCAGCTACAATTAATGCTTAAAAGTAAAGAAGTCAAAAGCACTTACACAAATTAGTAAGGTATGGGACTTGCAAATGCAAATTGTCAAATTAAGGAGATAGGATCTTGCTGTAATGGTTAGGCAACTGGTGTTTGGCTTGGTTTTGAGGAGATGGTGGTATGGTTGTTTTTTCTTGGATAGACAGATAACTATGTATGTATCTTGATTTTGAAAGCGTTAGCTATTTAGGATGGTTTGTTACATGGGCGTATGCTTTTGTAGAGGAAGGGAAAGCTCATTTAGAATCAACTATTCTTAGACAGTTTTGGTTAGTAGATTTCATAAGGACAGTTTCATGTTTTGGTGATTAGAAATTATATGGAGGATAAAGATTTAGTCATTTTCAAGGTTTGGTTATTCATGAAAGATGGGACTACCTCCCTTGATTATGACATATTTGGTATTTCATCTTTATGTGATCTCAAGTTTTAATGATGCCTATTTGGACTTAGGCTCTGTAATACTTTTGGTGTGAGGATGATAGATTGCACAAGAGTGTTTGATGTGTCTCGCGACTACTAGTTTTAAATTTATAACACAAATTACCGGATAAAGCTAAGAACACACGGGCAAGTATGACCCTTTCGTATGTAGTTAGTTTTGGTTGGTAAGCCGAGGTCGTTCACTAGGATTT
>LBNU01030626.1:34844-54321 GCA_014162995.1 Artemisia annua
TATTCCCAAATTCACTCATTCCCAAAACGTTTTCCAAATACAATTTCAACCTCGTTGGGACTTTAACGACCCGGGGAAACACTATACTCTCCAGGATTTCATTGCATCTGGTCTTAAGCTTTCAGGGTTTATTTGTTACGGTTAGCCATTCACAAGTGGCTAGCTTGTGTGACAATACCTGTTGGTTCTGAGACCAATCAATGGCACTTGGGATAGGTACATGACACCTTGTTATCTGGAAGGTGTGAATGCTTTTGATGGGGTGACTGATTTGGATTGTGATAAAAACTTTGTTTCTCAAGAAGTGGTGATTGAAAAGAATTGGAAGTACACTAAGCTAGCTAATGGGGACAAAAAGCTTGATAAAAAATTGCTTATGAATTTGGTTGGAGAAACTAATGATGACTCTATTAAGAAAACTAAAGGATATGAATTAGAGTTCTATGCGGAGGATGATGTGAAAACAGGGGTAGTCTTAGGTAGACCATTCTTGGAACACACTAGAAGCATTATTAGTTACAATATTTGAGTTATTACTCTTTGGGCTGAAATATGTGTGGAAAATGAACAACAAAAACCGTTTGTGATTGGTGCCCCCAAGGTTGAAACTGAAAGGAAGGTGTCAGGAGAATACAAACTGAGTGACGTCATGTCACCTGGTTATTTCAGAGGTTGAAAACATGGATGATGGATAGGAGTAGCAACATACGCTCCTACGTTTGTTTTGTTTATTTTTTATTTTTATTTCTATGTTATTTCATGATTTGAATAAAACGTACCAAAACATTGTAATCCTAGAAAGTTAAGGATTGTTTTGATGAATGAATAAATATAATGAAGTTTGATTATATGTGGATTGAGCGTTTTTACGTTCATTATTTTCAAAAACTTTACACACACACACTAAGAGGAACCGCTATTCTTTGAACGAAATTTTTTTTCCAAAAATCTTTGAAGATAATATCCAATCCACATTATCATATCTTCGGTATGTTTATCCATTTTGTTTAAATTTCTTGCAATTTTTAATTTTTATTTTAGGGTTAATGTTTTGTATAAATACTTTTTTTAAGTTTTATATTTTGATAATTATGTTAGTTAATTGATGTTAGAACCATTAGGATTATCTTGTTTAATGGATTAAGATTTTGTTTGAGATTAAATCGAATTAGGGTTAGGGTTTTTGCCTTGATCATTATTTTGCGAAGAATGAAAATTTGAAATGCTTATTTGATCTAGGAGAGATTAAGAGGAGATAACTTAAAATTTTAATGATGATATGATTGAGAAATTATGAAAGTGATACTTGAATGTTAAAACCTGAGAAAACCTAGGATAAGAACAGCTTATTTGGAGATTTTGTTGATTTCAGTAGAAGAGAAAATTGTGGGAATAAGTTTAAAACATAGTCTTGTTGGCATGTTGCTTTAGGATCAAATATTTCGCGCCCAAAACTATATGTGCACCAGTTTTCATATCTGAACCGCCGTACTTGCTTATTTCATACCAGATAGTACGTCGTACTTGTAGTCAAATACGCCGCACTTTTTGCCTGAAATCAAACAGAGAGTTTGCAGATTGGATTTAGAGATAAATTGAGCCATATTTTGTTGCACCAACATCTAATAATCTTGTTTCTTTGGATTATTCATATTACAGGTTGTAGCAGGAAGAACTAGGGGATCCATAGAAAGGGAAAAGAATAAAAGAGAACCTAAGGATCATCCCAATTTAAGATGGAATGAAGTTACAAGGGAATAAAGGAAAGGTTTTAATGCTAAACTGATGAAATTAATTGAAAGAGACATTGACATTCCCAGGATTGTGGACTGGAGGGTCATAAGGAACTTAGGTTGTGACAAAACCCTTGAAGATATGCTTTTGGTGAGAGTAGTATTTTCTGATGAGATTGTGAATTCATTTATGTGGAAGAAAGCTATGGAGGTTAGAGAGTTTATATACAAGGAATGGTGCTTGGAGTTCTTCAGTTCTTTGAAAGTGAAAAAGGAGATGACTGATGTTGAAGTTTTAACTAATGAAATTATGAGGTTTAGGCTTGGTGGGAAGGAGAATTCTGTCAAATTGTTTTAATTTGGAAGGATGCTTGGAGTTTATTCTGATGAAGAGTTGAATAGTGATAAGTTTAAAAGTCTAGTTATGAGGGGAGAAAGAAATAGGAAAAGGTTTGATGGAGATAAGTATTGGAAAGAAATTAATGGTGAGGATGTAGAGTGTATGGTAAGAAGAGAGTATGGAAAATAAAGAATCCAATGTTGCAGATCATTCACAAAATCTTGGTCAAGTCTGTTTTTCACAGGAATCATTATGAGCAATATGTGCTTGATGAGGATTTATGGATTCTACATGCATTTGATAAGAAACATCCTCTGTCTCATTTGAATTTGGTGTGGTTGATTACACAACATCTTGGGAGAGTGGCTGTGATACCTGGTGGAACAAGGATATGTTGTGGTCATTTGGTCAGTAGGTTGGCAAGGAGCTTGGGATTAATGAACGAAGGAGACATGGAATTGCTGGGAAGACATGTGAAACCTGGAGCTGTAGGTATGAGGAGTTTGGTTACTTGAGATATCATGAGACTCGGAAGCTAAGGGACCCTCCAGAGGTGTTGAAAGTCGAGCCCTTGAACGAATGGTAACCCACCACCACTCAGCAGCAGGCACCAGCAGCAACAACAACAGAACCAGCAACAGTAGTAACCCCGCCGCACTTGGAATGAAGTGCGGCGCACTTGGATGTTTAACCAGATGTCTGGTTATTTTAAGACAATTTCAAAACAATTCATTTCATGGTCTGTAACTAATGCCTCTGTTGGCATTTTAAACAATTTGTGATGGTATTTGGGGACAAGGAATACATGGTACTGGGGGGAAGCAAGCAACAAAAACAATATCTATAACTATAACTATATATTATATGCAAATAATTTGCATAACTAGTACTATATTATTAATAATAATAATCTAATCTTTTGTTTATATTGTTGCATGTTATGTTTTGTTTATCGAAATGTGCAGGGTACAAATTAAGTACGAAGGCTCCATATGCTTCGTACAATTTTGCTGAATTCGTCATATAGTAAAGTTACTCATTCCCATTTCTCTATTTTTTATATTCTGTCACATTGAGGACAATGTTCATAATAAGTATGGGGGTGAGATAAATTGGAATGATAAAAAAACAGATTTTTAAAACTAAGTACGACGGTTGTGTAACTTAGTACGCCGCACTTGCTATATAATTTTGGAAAAAATAAATCGTCTTAAGTCATTTAAGCTAACTTGACTCGGAATTCATAACGTGCTAGCATATTCATAACCATTACCACTTAAATGTGAAGAATTTTCAGCCTTATGCCCTTATTGTGCTTGTTTCTTTGTTTATGAGTGTGCCGATGTTTTATTTATTCTAGAACTTGTGCTTAAAATCTTTACGAAACCATTGTGAGATCACATTCGTGTGATATAAGTGATTCTAAATGATAAATAGGCAAACATAGGATTTACACCAAATAGCCATCCAATAAACTATATATTAGTAATCACATCGATTGACTAATTTCCAATAAAATCTTTTGTAGCACTTATCTTTAATGCTAGATACCACTAGAACAACATTCTGAGCCAATCTATTCGTTTCTTGAAATCCAGAAAAAGAAAAAAAATATATACAACCTTAGCCTTAAACCTTGAACCCCGTTGGAAGTCCAAAGGAAAAGAAAAGTGAATAAATTGTGGATTATGCTATTTTAAACGAAGAATGAAGGTTGCAAACTTCTAATTTTGATTGAAGTGGTATGTCTATCATAAGTATGGGGGAAAACCAATTATTTCCCAAGAAAACAAAAGAAAAAGAAAGAAAAATAAGTGAATAAAGTGTTTGGCGAAATATGTGCCAAATGGAGACCGTTATAGCAGAAAATGGACTTTCAACTTATAATTTTATTTTTAAACAATTTCTCTATATATTCCCATGTCTAATCCATACCTTATTATTACCTTTAGCCTAAACATTATAACCCGAATAAAAGTCCTCTTTTGATAAATTTACTTGGTGCTTACGCCATGTCGATTGTCGGTGAAGTTTAGTTTTTTGTACAAGCCTATGGTAATTTATTTAACATGTCTGAGCAACTGAGTGTGATTCCTTTATACCCGGTATATGAGTGTGAGTGAATTATACTTTCCACTTTCGTGAGATGCTTAGTCGCGTTATCTTGGCTTATGATTTCTTGATGAGATAAAAATAAAAACATTTTTAAGGATTGCTTGAGGGCAAGCAATAGTTAAGTATGGGGGATTTGATAACGCTCTTATTATAACATATTTATCCCATCGATTATATATTATATATATTATATTATAAAGAATATTATGTTATTTGTGTAGATTTGGTACTAATCTGGTTGCGGGATTGATCGAGAGAAAGGAAGTTAAGAATATTACTTAAGGGACGATAAAGTAACAACAACAATATAAGGAAGGACTTGGAATGGAAATACAAATGTAAAAGACCTAAGTATGCCGGTCTTAGGACTGTGTGCGGCGTACTTGCTTGGCGGGTAAATGAGATTGAATCCACACGAAGTACGGAGTACTTTCTATGAAGTACGGCGCACTTATCTTGTCAGTTATAAAGCAGAGTTAATACTTGCATTCATTAAGAGGCCGATCATTTGTCCTCATTTACTGAGCTCTGGAGTTAAATTAGGTCACAAGGACTTATAAAAGGCAGTGAATGAAACCAGGAAGAAGGAGAGTAACAAGTAAGAAAAATATCAAAGGGTTACTAAGGTGGTATTGGTGAACTCATACCAAGTTCACCATATCAAGGTTGTGTTTGTAATCCAAGTACTGTGACAGAGGCTAGGAGAAGGAGTCGAGTCGAGTGTTCTCTGTGGAAACTAATTGTTCTTTCGTTGTAATCACTTTGGTACAATTCTACGTTTTATATAAATTACATTATGAAGTTTATGGAATCTATGTCGAATGATATGTGTTTTGTTACTGAAATAATGGAGTAGTCGTTCTTATGTTTATTTGTGTGATGTAGTAATATGGTTGTTTACATTTACATGTGCGCTTTCTATTGATATTATGCATAAGTTTAGTTGATGAGATGATGTTTGGATCATTGTTGAATGTTTGATGTATCTCTGTGGTAGAAGTAGGTCGAAAGGGTCTAATACTTTGATATTATTTCAAGGTGTTTGTCTATGGCAACTTGGTGTTTACCTTGTAGAAATTGGTCGACAAAACATTTATCAACCCATTCATAATCTTGTTTAATGCCTTATCTCATGTCTAACGAACTTGATGAGGAAATTGGCTTATGTATACTTCTGTTATGAACCATCCTTAATGCATTTGATATATTGAGAATTATAGGTCGAAAGGGATTCTTAATATGTTGGATAGTTATTTGTAGGAGTGATCATCGGTCATCTCTTGCTTATATATCTTGTTCATGATTGCTTGCTTGTCATTTACATGTTTACTTCCATGTTTCTTAGCCTAAATAAACATAATCTTTAATCATATTAATAAACAATCTAAACTACTAGTCTTTGGATAAGTGACAAACTAGGGACTATACTTTGACACAATTGCTAACTTAGCTTTTCTACAATCTCTTGGGACGACCTGGTCTTACCTAAAACCTTTACTATGAACGGGAGTTATACTTTACCCGTGTGTTTTATATATTGAGGAATTGGTGAAATTAGTATTATAAATTTAAAGCTTTTGAAACACATCACTTCCCAACACTATTCTTCTAGAGAACGATCAATCTCTCGTGTCTTATCTATACTACACTACAACTCTTAGTTACTCTGCCTAGGAGGATTGTAAAACTTCATGTGTTTATATTTATCCGCATCAAGTTTTTGGTGCACTGCCGGGGAACAGTATGGGTTTTGATTTCTATTTCGTTTAGGTCTACTCATTATATTCCTATTAAGTGATATTTTTATTTTTATTTTATAGCTTTCTTTTAGTCTATCTTTTCTTTGTGTTTTTGTTCGTAAAACCCTTTCATTCGTCACCATGGCGGATGAATTTCCAATAGACTTTTCGGTGATCTTAAATATACTGAAAAAGTGGTATGAATAAAATTTGATAGGTTGGATGGATTTTGTGCATTTATGACTTCTCTTAACAATCATTTTTAGAGTTAATTCCTTGTAGTGAGACCCTTAAAAAATTTAGAAGAAAACTATCCGACATTGAGCAATTCATTAAATGAAATAGGTTTGGGTAGATTACTACCTAAGCAAACAAATGAGGATGATTTAGCCGACCATAGGCACCATGAACAAAAAGACCTAGTTTTTAAGAACTTGGAATTTGAAACCGACAAAGATTGTAAGATGGTTAGTGTTGAACTACCTAGGTGCATGCTTGGATTAGATTTCACCAAGACATATGATAAGCATGAGGAATCCTTTAAGCAAATGGAACAATGTGATCAGGTTATTAAGAATGATTCTTATGAATCGAACCAAGAATTTGAGATGAAAAGAAGAGAATTTGAGATGCCTAGGTGCATGTGGGGGGATAGACTTCACCAAAACACATGATACGCACATAAGTGACTTAGATATAATGGAGGATGAGGTTATAAATTCAAACCCACAAAGTACCCTACAAGTCCTACCATTATTTGAGGAATAGACACCGTCCGTAACTTACCTAGAAGAAGTAGAAAGGACTATAGGAGCCCCGATGGAAGTAGAACCTTTGGACCAAATACAATGTATTGAATTTTAGTCTTGTCACTACAAAAACGGTGTTAAATCTACACATTTTTTTCTTCCACGTTTTTAAAAAAGTGTGTAAAATTGTACGGATTTATTTACATTCAAAAATGTGTAAAATTTAGATACATTAATAAGTGTGAAAAACGTTAGAAATTCAAAAGATTTTTGACACAAAATGAAAATTAAAGATTTTTCCACATGTGAAATTTTAACACCTAATTTTTCCACACTGGGGTATTACAAGGTTTTTTAAAATTTTGCACATTATTATATGTCAATAAACCCATAAAATTTTAAACACTTAAAGTGTCTTTTTGTACTAGGTCCTTATTTGTAATTTCCTCTAAATAAAAAAATCAACTATATGTTAAAAGCTAAAATCATAAAAAAATAAAAATTATTATTACTTCACAAAATCAAATATCTACTTTGCTAAAGAATAATTTTGCAATAATCGAAACAATTATTCTTCCATTTTTTCCAAATATAATACAGCAAATGGACTGTATCAAAAAAAATAAAAAATAAAAGTACTAATAGTGCTTACTTGAGTAGACATACTATCTCTTGAACAAATGAAACTAGTTTATCAAGTTCTTTTTCGGTTTTGCTACTTTGTAGAGCTTTCAACAGTAACCCCATGAGATATTCTAGTTCCTCTAACTCACTTTCTTCTAAGGCAAGCATTTTAAATCATCACCTCCTGTAAGTTTCTTACGTAGTTCCCTTAATCTTTCGAGCTCTTTGAACGTTCCAGACTCCATGAAAAGCTTAGTGATGAAAAGGGTAGATGAAAAATGTAGATGTAAAATGTGGATGAAAGGGATGAAAACGATGAGAAAAAGTAAGTACATGTTTGTTTTGTGGGTTTTGAATCAAAAAATGGATTCACTCTCAAACTCATATGTTTGGTACATAAATAATGGTGTCAAATCAAGGGTTTCTCTTTCAAAACTCATACCATACTAAATTGACAGGTTTTGAACGAAACAATTGTCATCTTGTCAGTTGCAAAATTATGACCACACATTTGATTTTTTAATTGCATAAAATAATAATACAATGTTTATTTTATTTATAAAATAAACTTATCACTCATTTATTTTCTCTCTCATTATTTAATTCAAAGTTTCAAACCATATACTAAGCGTCCGTTTGGTTTGCGGGTTTTTAGAATCAGTTTAGGCTGAATCCAATAATTAATTGTTTGTTTCATTTTTTCAGTTTAGGAATTGGGATTAAAAGTAAGAAATGTCCACTATTTAAATTCCAGGGAAGAAGGCCTGGATTTCTGAAAATACGTGGGCCCAACTTTAGCAACACTCTTCCATCTCTCTTTTATATATTATGAAATATTAAAATTATTTTTAAATACTTTTATTAATTATTAAAATATTATTTTTTAATTTAAAAATATTATTTTCTCTCTCCTACATTAAATCCAAATCCAAATCATAATCTACAACTTTACATTTAAATCCAAATCCTAATCTAAACCCATCTACAAACCAAACGGGCTCTAAATCCAAATCCAAATCCAAATCCAAATCCAAATCTAAATCCAAATCCAAATCCTAAACCATCTACAAACCAAACGAGCCCTAAAATGAGCCTAAATCCTAGGGGTTCTTTCTTCTACTGACTAGGACCGCAAACTGTACTTGTATCTGTTTTCTTACATGAAACAGACATGCACAGATGTATCAAAAATCTTTTAGTAATTTTGAATCATTTTTGTCAGTTTAAGGCAAGTTCCTGTCAAACAACAAATGAGCCCAAATAAAAGCATGTATTTTATACCCTTAGGCCTAACAATATGACAAATAATGAATACTACCATGACTAGCTAGCTATTATCTTTTCCCACCTAGCTGGCTAGCTAGGCTCATAACAAATCATGACTACATTACATCGCAACTCATCATAAAACTATAGTTAGTAGTTTTTCAAATTAAAAATACAAAGTTACCTTATTTTAATTTAATCTAAATCTAAAGATTTTGTCAATTATGTTATGATTTTACCAGTTTTACATCCTCGTTATTGTTGACATGTTCAATATATTTTTGGGATATATTTTTGCTTAAAGTACTTTTACATGTTCGATGAGTGTGTAGTGGTAATATTGTTATTGTATCGTTTAATAATAATTCATACATGTTAGATTCGTTTTTGCATAAGTCTTTTCTGTAATGAAATTTAGTTTTGTTTTCACAGATTATACAACATGAAGTCTTTGCATTTATGAAATATCTGTAAATACAAATTTCTATGGGTAAAAGGGTTACCCCGGTAAAATGTTATTACTCAAAAAACCAATTAAGTACAACGGATGTGGGTGAGTCCCATACCGGACGGACTATAAAAACACAATTAAACCTAAAAACACAGTGAATAAAAGTATACTTACTAAGTTACAAGAGCATAAGAAGATTTAGGATGTTTGGATAACAAAGTAGTTGAGAGTTTGAGAGTGTTTTTAAACTAATGAGAATCGATTGCGTCCCATAACGGATGGACTCGACGTTCCGGTATACCGCCGGCCATACCAAATTTTGATGCCATTGATTGATTGATTGATTGAGTTGGTTAGATTGTTATTTTTAGGGTTTGTTTGATAACAACGACTGTGTTTTGTTTGGGGAAGATGGGAAGATAACGGAGTTGGTAACGAAAGTGTTTAAGTCAAGATTTGTTTTCGGTAAATTGTGATTTATAGAAATGTAAATAATGGTATTAAACTTTTTTGACTTTGACGAAAGTTACTCATATGTTTTTAATCTATCTATATTTTGAGACTAGACGAATAACCGTGCAAAGCGACGGTGTATAACGGCAAATAATAATATTTATGAAATCGTGATTCTGATTCGATCCTTGATGTAAAACGTGTGTTTATTGGAATACAAAGTGTGTGTTTTTTAATGTTAATAAAGTGTGTGTTTTTGAAAAGTTGTCAAATTTAAAATTAATCAAGAAACACATAATTTAAGTTGTCAAGTTTTTGAAAAGTTGTAAAGTTTAAGAGGTACTTATAGGTAATTTAGGCAAACTATACTAATCTAAATTTCAAGTTTCAAAATTCAAGAAAATGCATACACTCTTTATAAGTAGTAAAGATATGGAGCACCTAAAAAGACCATAAATGCCCATTTTAAAAAGAAATACTAGAATTTTAGAGTGTCCATATTGGTCATTTCACATAAAAATTGTAAAATGTACACTAATAAAGAAAATTAGCAAACTAATAAACGAAATTTGCAAAGCTTATGGTAGAAGCCCTCTTTTTGCGCTCCACACCTATTCTAACCCGACCCATACCCCATCAGTCTTCACGAACCAAAACCCTATACACCAATTGATCCTAGCTGAACCGAACGCAACCACAATGAAAAAAACGCAATTTTTCACGCACCCCTTCCTAAGCATTCATCACTAACGAATCAAAACTCAAAATAATCATCTAATAACGGCACGATTCTTCCGGATTCTATTGAGATAAATGATATTGTGTTCTTAATTCAAAAAAGTGAGTATTTTTATCTTTATTTGTGATAAGAACAAATCTTATATTTTTAAAATTTCGTCTATTTTGTAAATTAAAATGTGAATTGATCTTATTCAATGATTTTGAAAAAAAATAGTAACAAAAATCCATTTTTTGTATTTTTGTTTTTTAAACAAATTTCGTTTATGATAAGTACAAATCTGANAAGTTGTCAAGTTTTTGAAAAGTTGTAAAGTTTAAGAGGTACTTACAGGTAATTTAGGCAAACTATACTAATTTAAATTTCAAGTTTCAAAATTCAAGAAAATGCATACACTCTTTATAAGTAGTAAAGTTATGGAGCACCTCAAAAAGACATTAAATGCCCATTTTAAAAAGAAATACTAGAATTTTAGAGTGTCCATATTGGTCATTTCACATAAAAATTTTAAAATGTACACTAATAAAGAAATTAGCAAACTAATAAATGAAATTTGCACAGCTTATGGTAGAATCCCTCATTTTGCGCTCCACACCTATTCTAACCCGACCCATACCCCATCAGTCTTCACAAACCAAAACCCTATACACCAATTGATCCTAGCTGAACCGAACGCAACCAAAATGAAAAAAAACGCAATTTTTCACGCACCCCTTCCTAAGCAGTCATCACTAACGAATCAAAACTCAAAATAATCATCTAATAACGGCACGATTCTTCCGGATTCTATTGAGATAAATTATATTGTGTTCTTAATTCAAAAAAGTGAGTATTTTGATCTTTATTTGTGATAAGAACAAATCTTATATTTTTTAAATTTCGTCTATTTTGTAAATTAAAATATGAATTGATCTTATTCAATGATTTTGAAAAAAATTAGTAACAAAAATTTGTTTTTTGTATTTTTGTTTTTTAAACAAATTTCGTTTATGATAAGTACAAATCTGATTTTTTTTTATATTCTTAAAACTTCCTAAAGTAAAATAATAATTGATCTTATTCTGTAAAAATTTTTAAAATGTAACCAAAATTTGATTTTTTTTGAATTTTTTCCTGTTGATAAGTACCTATGTTGTTTTTATAAAAAGATTGGAACAAAATATCTGTTGTTTGTCAAACCCTAACAAAGGAATTAGGGTTAACACTTTTTGAATCAACCATCCATATTGTATAAATACCCCCACCGTGAACATTTATTTCATCATTCAAGATGATTTTCAGAAAGCGTTGTGGAACATGTATATGAAGATCAATTGTTGTTTTGTAGATATGAGGGGGAGAATCTCTTAAAAGTGTCAATCTATTCAATGGCTGGGTTTTAGACAGATGAGCTAGGAAGTACAGTGGAATCAGGAAAAGGAGGCTTAATGTTGCCATTTCATTAATTGGGGATCCCAAGGTATGTTAATTGTCCACGTACTCGATTGATTTTAGGCATCCTCTCATATGTTACACTAATAGTGGTTTCTGACAACATACATAGGTTGTATACATGGATAAACCCATCATCGGTGTCGATCTAGCTTCAAGAAACAATCTATGGAATATGGTGAAGCAAGATAAACAAAAGCATGCAATTATTCTCACAAGGATTGGCCAACAAGGTAATAAGGTTAATTAACAAATAACAGATAACAAGATTTCATTCTCATAAGGTACATTCCATCCTTTTTTACTTCATAATATCAACACTTTTTTTGTGAATGAAAGAAAGTAATTCATGTCTTATTTCTAAGGATATTAAGGTAGTAGATTGGTCAGACAATGTTGCCCTTTTTTTAGCAGTTGTGTCAAGGTATGCGTTGACAACGGATGGTCTGAGTTCACTGCTACAGAGCGGTAACTGACGTTTACTTATGTTTTCTTTTGGGATACATTTGTATAGTGGGGAACCTAAAAAGTGGATAATTGGGCGGATAAGTTAACGAGTCAAAATGTGTCACACCCCCAAAATATCGCAGCGGAAAGGTAACAGGAGGCGTGACTGTCTTTTTTTTTTGGTAAAAGGGTTTATTCACCCCGGTAAAATGAATTACACCAAAAAATGTTGAAGTACATAGGATGAGGGTGATATCCCTCACCTCAGTCTCTTAGGACACTTACAGACTCGAATATAAGAATGACACACCATTCCTATAACTTACAATGGAGGCGTGACTGTCATAGCACAAAGTACAAGATAATAAAGAACGACCTCTAAATGAGTCGTTTTAAAATACGTGTTTGATAAGAGTTAAATAAAGTTTTAGAACAATACGATGCAAGAGTTTATAATAACAAATAAATAAGTTTTTAAAATGTTTTTGAACAATAGATAAATGCATAAGCCTTCGAAAGATGAAATTGGGATGCGACTCTTATGCTTATGCTCCAATGCTATGTCATCCCATCAAATCACGGACATGAGAAATACATGTTAAAAGTACAACATAAAATTAGTGAGATTATAGGTTTAAGTAATTGTAAAAGTGAGCCACAAGATTTTTTGTGTGTATGACCATTATAACAAATGCATTCACACAAAATGCATTTACTGCTGCCTAATCTCATGACACCGAAGCCTTAACTGTACTATAAAAGAGAGTGCCCAAATCCAGGTGTCTAAATTAAGACCACCCAAAGATACCTAAATTAAATGTGTCAGTTTGACCAGTAATGTGCTACAATACCCGGACGGAGAGAGTCAATACCAATAGATCTATTCACGATATTCGTGCTTACAAGAGTAATTAACGTTTCATGATAAGGGGCGTATTGAAAAACATGAGTTAACGGGTGCTTAGGTAAGTCTGTAAACGAGTAAATGTACTTGTGTTCAAACGTAAAATAAGCAATGTATTCTCACCCTAAAATAAGTCAAATCAAGTATAAATGTTGGATATGAAACAGACGTCAAGCAAATAGAAATATCGGTAATAAAAAGATTGCACGCAAAACGAGGCGCGAAAATCCTAACCGCAACCTAATTGAATAATAAGGCACTTTAGGTGTAATTCATATTAGGTACGATATGCGCATGAGTTTTATAAACTTTTATCACCAATACAAGTTTGCATTTAAGTTTTATAAGAAAAATAAGTTTCACATCAAAGTTTAATATGTATTATTATTTTTCAACGACTTTCAAAAATGAGTTTTTGTCTATCTTATACAGTCCATATCTCTTTCATTTTTCAGTCTTTTTAACCAATTCCAATTCCTGTGTACAGTGGCCTAGGAATAATACAAAAGTGTTTTACTGACCCTTTGTCCCATTCAGACTCTATAGCACCCGAAAACGGCCTTAAAGTAGTAGGGTAAGAACAATTTTCAATCAAAGTGGTCTGCTTTTAGTCAACTTCACAAGACTGTACCTCTTTCATCACTAATTCGACTAACTCGATTATGGACTTTCTGAAAACTAGACAATGAGTACTACAAAACTTTCCTTTTGATAATTTTTGTGATTCGATCTCTAGACCCTTCGAAACAGCTCTAAAGGTATTACTTCAAAAAAAAAATTCGACACTTAAAAAATTTATGCAGTTTCCTGTACTTAGATATATTTTTGTCTAATTTTCAAATGGTCGTAACTTATTCGTTATTAGTCCATTTTTAGTTGTTCAATCGGCCATGAAAAGCTTGTTAAGTCTACTATCTACATTTAACTATTACAGTTTCAAAACCATGGTTGAGTAAGAAGTAAGTTGGCATGAGTTGTAAACTTCGCTAAACTTCGGGATTCAAATACTAGTTGATAGGAGAATGAGTTGTATGATTTGAAAGAAGTAGGGTTGATGCAGGTTTTACCGACCAGGGTTTAATATTTATAATTACTCGTTTTACCTAAGGTCTACCTATTTGCACTAACGGACAGAAAATCCGGTCGTGTATAGAATAGTAATGGTAACTCCGAGGTCGTCCCAAGAGCTATGTGATGCGGACTATGTATAAGTCTAATGTCACTAATTAAAAGAAAGATTGATTGATTGATTGGTTGAGATAAAAACAAAACAAGAAAACAAATAGCAAATAAAAGTAAAGTTGTTAGCAGTGGGAGAAAAGTGTACTAGCCTAGTTACTACTCCTATATCATTTTATGTCATATTCCCTATTAAACTAATCTTATGCTTTAGGTGGGGCGGACATATATCACTAGGTGCATATGGTCAAGTTCCCTAGCCTATCTCCCCCGAATCCTGTAAGGAACCATGGCGCTTCCCATGTAGTAAGCCGACGTATGGTATACGGGTTTGAGTCATTAAGTGTCACTACATGCTAGACTTATCTCTAATGGCCCGTTGTCACGATCATAGACCATTTCTCTAACTTCTTAAGTTTATCAAGTACGGAAGGTGATCCTATGGTCAATTCGCACACGAGGCAATTAGTCAGTTGTCATCCCTCCCATTTCCTCGCAATCCATCAGGCTAGTGTCCTATGGTCAATTCTTCTAGCCTACTAACTCAATTGGGTTCTTAATTCAATTAAAGCTAGCGTAATGGATACAACCGCATATCAAAACTACCGAAACAAGAGGTTCTTAAGATAAACTATGCATGCACACACGTAAAAGCATATAAGAAAAGTACGGAAACATGATTAAAACAATATAGGCTTCATAACTAGGTTAGCACCAGAGGTGCTTAGCCAATCATATTAGAATTAACACTCGAAATAATGTTTACAAGATCCATATATTTGAAATGTAATTGAAATAATGAAATGCTAAAACTTATGGTGATTGAGGTGTGATTTCTCCCTTGGAAAGCCTTCGTATGCTGCTGTAGAAGGGCCTCCTAACTGCTCCTAACGATCTCTGACTTTGTGTGTGAGAAAGTTGATGTTGAAATGCAGAAATTAGGGCTGTATTTATAGGCCCGCCGGGAGTTACGGCGTAACTATGAAATGTGTTACGCCGGACCTGCTGAAATCTTATCCAGATCCATAGTTTACGGCGTAATTGATGAATTGTTACGCCGTAATAGTGATTTAGGGTTTCTTCTCCGTCATAATCTCCAAATGGTTGCGCTGTCTAGTATTTATCAGATCTGAGATAACTCTTGTAGTCTTCATTACGCCGTATTCCAAAAGGTGTGTTACGTCATATGTTAATTCTTGATCTTAGACTACTCTCGTACTCATTGCTACGCCGTATTCCATAGTTGTTGTTACGGCGTAGTCTTCAGATCTGAGGATTCTTCAAGCCATGTGGTTGTTACGGCGTAAACTATGAAATGTGTTACACCGTAACTCTTGATTCGTGTTGACTTTGGTCTTCTTAGTAGAAATCCTCGTTACGGCGTAATTGAGAGATTGAGTTACGCCGTAGCTTCTTCCAGCACACTTGGATTTGTCTATCTTTTGCACGTACTTTCCGATTTCCTCGTCTCTTTAGCTCCTATGCCAACTTATGACCTGGATACAAAATATGAAGAGATAATAACATATATCCACATAATTATTAATATAAATGAGCATAATAGGGGGAAATTGACACTTAAATATCAGGGTTATATGATGTTATCAAGGGTGTAGAGTATAAAGTAGTATGGGTTGGCAATGGTTGTAATGTGAAGAAGGTTGAGAGTGAGAGAAGTTCATCTAGATTCAAATTCAAATTTAAATGTTGAGTAGAAGTGTAATGTGGAAAACGTAGAGGGGAGGGAGGTGTGATACGTTTTCGTTTTAAAACTTAAATCTTTTGATCAAATAACCAATCAAGTGTGACACAATATAAAATGTGTCAATAATAGTTCTATAACAGCTAGAGATAGTAGAGAGCATTAAGTAAAGCATGTCAACACAACACGAATATAAACACATTATGAACACCAATCCACTACATAAACATAATCAGCATAATATAAGCAACAAGCCATGCAATGCAAATATAAGCGTAAAACGATAAGTAAAAGAAAGCGCAAACCGGACACGATGATTTATAGTGGTTCGGTCACGAAGCTCATCTTTGCCCAACTCCACTCATCGGGTACCCAACTCGAGAGTTACTTCACTAGTCAACAAGCTCCCTTCTCAACGAAGAAAACCTTACAACGTCGCTTAAAATATTTTCTGATACTAAGCTAGATATCGAGTTCTTCTTCGGGTACAACCAAACCCATTATGTTTTATGGCCCAACATAACAAACCTTGTGTTTAAGGCCTAAACATATAAACCGCATCGCTTACATCATTTTCTGGTACTAAGCTAAATATCGAGTCATTCTTCGGGTACAACCAAAGCTGTTATTTTTTATGCCCAATATAATAAACCTTCTGTTTTAAGGCCTAAACACATAAACCATCTAACCTTTCATCTAAGTGATGTATGGTGATAATACAATGTGAGATCCAAGACATGGTTGTCAAATGGATATAAGTGCCTTATCTAAATATCAAGAACTCTAATCTTGATGAGGTTGAACTTACATTGATAAGAAGCCTTCAGAAGATTGTAACACTGTTGGGTCCGATTACGCACACGCATTCATGCAAACCACGAAGGATATGAACAACAATTTTAGTAAGTGAGGAAACTGATGAACATCAACATTTATGAGGTTTGGTTTGCTTGAGAACGACACAGACATGCTAATAACACTATTTGTACTTTTCAACTCTATAAATCTTTATAGAAATGAATCAAAGATTTACAAGGGATAGCCTATAGAAAACTACCCCGGGTTAATGACATATTCTCACCTAACTCAAACAACAAGTGGCAACTAGCTTTGCATTATTGTTCTAGGAGAAGAGGATTCTAACCATAATACTTTGTATTATTTTATTTCTATGAGTCTCTACTTAACTTGGTTACAATCAAGAGTTTATATAGGAGGAGAAACAGTGGTTGCATGTAGGTTGTATAGTAAGTTGTCCACTTGATATAGATAGGTACGTGCCTAGTAGGCTAGTCTGAAGCGTACTATCAGCTTTCCCGATTTGACAACTTATAGTTCCAATACTTGTTTCTAGTATATATCAATAAGTACTTGATCTTATATTCCTAAAAAAGTTTCCCGTGCATGCATTTAGAGGTTGTGGTTGTAATCCATAATTAAGTCTTCAGAGCCATAGAGACATTTATCAGATCTCAGTGACATTGGTGTTTATTTTCTGTGTAAAACATTCCCATGAAAAAAACTGTATGTTTTTTTATCTACAACTCCGTTTTAATCATTTCAAAAAGCCACGTTTAAGTTAAATTGTTTACTATAGTTTCTCTTTTTACCCGAACAAGTGGTTCTATACAAAATTTTTGGGATTTTTCCATTTGAAATCTGGTGTGCAGAACTGTAACACTTTTTACCGTTTATTTTCTAATTAAATCATCGGGCATTGTTAGGACATTAGATACCCGTCGAATCAAAGCTAAGACATAGAACTATAACCTCATATTTTTCCCTAAGTCTAGAAGCCCACTGATTAGAGTATAAAATTATATGTATGCCCCTGGTCAAAACTGTCATAGAAACTTATGAACAAAAACATTTTTTCTTGAGTTTTCTAGTTTTGTTATCTAAGTACAAAGTATAATCTCATGAAATGAGTTGAATAAACATGAAAGGATGTATAAAATATGTAAATAAAGTTATCCATGGTTTCCTACAAGGATTTTATGGTGAGAAATGAGACAAGAGTAAGAACACTAGCCTAGTTTTCTAATCACCAACAAAGTTTTACCCAAGCTTTCAAATAAAACCAACCCATTCAAAACCTTTAAAAACTTTTATGAAATGATGAGTTTGCTGTGTGGGCTGAGGTAAATGAAAGCTTCAATAATGAGCCTTAGTGGTGAAATAAAGGTGGTTTATGGTAGAGAATGGAGATGATCCAAAGATGAGAATACTTGAACTTTTAGCAAGATGATTTGAAGATTTTGGTGTTGAGGTGTTCTTGGCATCCAAGAGTAGAGATGAAATGACAATTTATCCTTTTTGTGTATGTAAAAATGAGGTTAAAAATGTGTTGTGAAATTTAAGTACTAATTGTGTTTGTGTAACAAGTGTTGTTAAGTTTAACAAGTATAAAATGATGTGTTAAGTATTAACATGAGGTGCTATGTGAGGTGGAGGTTAAGTGGCATGGTTAGGAGGAGTGTATTATTGATGCGCGCGAGGTGTCGTTGCGGTTTAGCAGTATTAATGTCTACTCAAGTTTTAAATTTATATTTAGCCGACTTATCAATAACATACACACTTAACGAGCAGTGTACCTAGTCAGTATGAATATAATGGTAAGTAGAGTGTCTATCACTAAGAGTGGAACATATTATCTAGTTAACCTAATCAGTATTTTAATATCTTAAGTTAGTTTTACAGTCTAATCTAACGAAAGGGGGGTTCAGCCTGAGAGACTGACACAGTTTGGTTATTATTAAACAGTAAATTAAACTAATGAGCACGAATCAGCGAATAGCAAACACGTACACAGATAGATAATAGAAGCAGAAGAAGGCATGTCCTTATAGTTAAGTAGCTTGTCACTTGTCTTATTGCTAGTCCTATATGAAGCGTATCGTAATCTAATCTGTCTCGTTAGATCTCATTATATCGGCGAGTAAACCCTTAATGATCACTTATGCCTACCCTACTTATCTAAAGACATCAGCTTAAGCAGGCGAGGAGCAGGTATGGCAGCCCACAAACTCAGCTAGACATATATGTTATCAATGCACTAATATAAGTCACCAAAAACATCATCATATAGACTTTAATTGATGGGAAAGCAATTTTAAGGGGAGCAGTATGGTGGCCACAAGCCCATCAATCCTGATGAATTAAAGCGTACTATTACAATAAAACAAAACTACTTAATGAATTAAATACATGCAGGACCTTCTTACAACTCTAATATCTTCGTTTAGGGTGTGTCTTGTGATGCTTCTTCGAATGAGTTTGTCTCCTTAGGGTTTTGTTGCACACAAAATTCGTATATGTCTTGGGATATTTATTGTTTCTGTCTGAGGGCACGATGCGGCGCATCGAGTAAGTAGATGCGGCGCATTGACTTAACTTCGTGTGGGGTCCAAGATTAATATATTCTGGAATATTCGTACACCGTCTTCAGATGCGGCGTATCTTGATCTTGTATGCGGTGCATGTCCTTCAGTGTCTTGGATTGTATCTGGTGAAGTCTTGATAGTGATACGCCATATGTCAGAAGTATAATACAGCGTATCTGGAGTAGAACAAGCTTGATCTTCTTCGTTGACCAAAGTTTCATA
>LBNU01030627.1:3747-17157 GCA_014162995.1 Artemisia annua
TATATATTATAATTACGTATAAATACATATTTTTTTTTATGTATTTATATATATGTAAATACTATTAAAATGTTATCTTAATATAAAAAACCACTTAATATGCTTGAAATAATTTTTTTTTGCTAAATATCAATGTAATTATTAATTTTTTAAAATAAATAGTGAAATTCGGGGCAACCCAATAACCGAACTGAATTCAAATTCGGTTTTCGGTTCGGTTCGGTTGAATTCTAGTTCGGTTCGGTCGGTTTTTGGGTTGACTAACCGAACTAACCGAACAACTCGATAACCGAACCGATCAACACCCCTACTAAAAAATATATTATTCAGATTCAACTTACATAGATCCAAAAACCAACGGGTCTAACCTAAATACTAAACGGGCCTAAACCAAGAAGCTGGGACCAACAGGGCCTTTATAATCTAACAAAATGATTCCAAAAGATCCAAAAATCAGGTACAAGCATACTACAAGGTGCCAAGTTGCAACCCATGTTATATTTGACGTTAAGCATGTGAATCCAAATAACAAATGCACAACTACTTAATAAACCTCGTGATTATTAGTACTATTAAAAATCATGACTGTTCAATATATATTTGCCCTATATAAACCCTCACAAGAAACCTCTAATTGCATCTCATCATAAACCTCTCATCTTTCTAATACAGCCCAGATTACAAGCTAATGGCTTCAAAGACCAACACTCCACTAGTTATCTTTCTAGCACTCAACCTTCTCTTCTTTGCACTAGCTAGTGGTTGCTCCACTTGTTCTAGCCCTACCCCGAAACCAAAGCCATCAGGTGCAACATGTCCAAAAGACGCTCTTAAACTAGGTGTATGCGCCAATGTGCTTGGCAGTTTACTTGGTGTTGTCATTGGAGACCCACCNTTTTTTTTTTTTTACACATATTGACACACTTAGAAGTTTGGAAGATTGTGAGTGAGTGTCGATATATATGTTGTGACAAATAATATTGTCTAATTCATCACATTGGGAGACAGGGCTATGTTAAATTGCCCAAATCAGCACTTCTAAGTGCTGAAATTGGAAAATATATTTTGATCATATAGTTTATGAACACATGCAAGTGTAAACCTTCTCCCATCTATATATTGACACGACTTGCATCGTCTAACGCTTCTTTTAAAATAGCATTCCTAAATGTACATTTGAGTAACATGGAACTTATATATTGCATGTAACAATGACCTGAAACACATGTATGATTGCCACAAGTTAAGATGGTTTTTTAAAAGGGTTCGCATGGTATATCAAGTAGGCATATAAGCTTGATTGTGTATGAGTTTGCAAACATTTCGCAAGTAGTTTATTGTTTAGTCCGATGGTCGGATAACTCTACTCTATCTACTAGAATCGAGGCTTTTAGCCACAGTCATGGCTAAAAGCCCACAAAAGGACAAAATAGATGATTTTCAACGTTTGACTATGGGAATCACTTTCAACGATGACAAAGTCGTGTCTAAATGTGTTGTCGTCGTTGCTAAAAGTTTGGCAAGCTTTGGCTTTGAGATTCAACGCGAAAGTTGTTGACTTTTGTGGCTAAAAATCGTCATGGCTAAGGATATGAATGCGTCGTGGCTAAAGGTCTTTAGCTACGAGGTTTTAGCCACGACTCTGGGTCGTGGCTAAAAGCCTCGATCATTGTACTATCTTCCCCCTTTGACCAAGCTATATTTTGACGCGGTAATTCAAACAACTTTGTCGGTCACTTGGAACTAAACAGAACGAAAACCCTTGGAGGAATGACATCTTAGAGAGTGAAAAAACTCTATCTCACTCAAGTTGTAATATGTTTATCTCACTCAAGGAATTGTAATATGAATAAACTTCGAATCCAATCCCTTAATGTGATATCTATATGTAACTTCTCTTATTTCTAGCTCTTTGCTAGATATAATTTTAATAAAACTTTGTCGTAAAAAGGAAAACAAATAGCTTTTAACTTAAGAGGTGTAAATGATTATATGATCTCTTAAGAAGGATTAAATAGTAAATTATTTTAAACCTAGCTAGAAGTCTTAGCTTTCTACATGCGGAGTAAATTCTATACATATTAAAGGTTTTTTTAATTACATTTTTTAGCATCATTAGTACAATCCGTGACTGAATTAACAAATTACACTTGCCTAATATTTCAAGTGAGCATAACTTAACATGTGAAACCTCATCTACTTACCATATGAAGACACCTATTATCATATTATTATATAACTATACTTACTTTCATGCATAGCGAGAAAAATTATTAAAATGAGAAAAATGAAAAAAAAAAAAAAAAAAAATTATAGACGCATACTTTTATAAGAAAGAAGAAATAATGGGAAGATTGCTACAATAATTTTGTAGATGAACCTAAAATTTGTAACTGTGATTTCTTTTTATTTTTCTTATCTTAATTATATTTCTAAGTTGATTCTATCTTTATTATACAACTCTAAAAACACCTACTTGCTACATTTGTGCAACCATTTTTAAACAACCTCTTTTTTATACAAAACTATTTAAGATTTAGGTATCACATCCCAAAATCCAATAATCTATTTTTATACATTACAAAGTCTTTACTATTACTAAAAACTTGCGCATAGTCATATTACATCCCTATAATTGAGGCGTAATAAATAAAGGTATAAACGAAAAATATTATTTACAGAAAAATTTAATTACTCGGTACCCGTCACCGCAATGCCCCGGGTACCATGCTAGTTACCTATTAAAAAAAAGAGCATGTTTAGTTCCTGTTGTTGAGCTTGATTGATACAAAAGAAAGAAACTAAAACTAAAAATATAAAAAAAAGGATTCAATATAACCTGTGTATAAAATCAGATGTATCCTCATTGGATCCATTCGGCTATTTATGTGCACCGTAACTGGTAGATTTTAAGTATCAAATCTTTACAAAACACTACAAGAAATCCAACGATTCTTAGCAATTGGCAAAACAATCTCTAGTTCTATTGCTAAACTCATTTAGGGCCTCACAGATGCGTTGGTAAACTGTAAATTAATTAAGTGATAATCTTTCATATCTAGTCTCATTGGTGATACACAAATCGTACAACGGATATCTGGGCGTTGGTATTTTGTAGTTTTTCTTATGCGGTTTATCTGTCACGTCACAAAAAATACTTCCCTTGTAAAGATAAGCTATTCTAGAATCTGAAATTCATACCAGAGTACGAGTTTCCGGTCTTCCCCCGATAAATTGTTTGTTGTGTAGGATTCCAAGGCTAAGCTAGATCGTCTGTTTACTGTGAACAAGTACAATCAGTTTGTAATTTTACTTCATGATATGTTTCCATGTCTGAGATTGTGACTTGATAAAAAAGTCTACGATAAANTACTCCCTCCGTCCCAAATTTATTGTCCAGTGTTGACTATTTTAGTCTTTCTTCTTCAACTTTGACCTTATATATTTTTGTGGGTGTTATATAATATTTGATGCAAAATATATAAATGGATTGGGTTTTAAGTCTACTTTTCAATGGTATAATTTCTCATCAAGTATTATATAATAAAAAAAATATATTTGTGGTCAAAGTTAAACCACTTTGACTTTGAAAATTCGAAGTGGACAATAATTTTGGGACGGAGGGAGTATATGATAATATTGTTTGATGATCATTACACATAAAGTGAGAGGATACATATAGGGATTACACATAAGCTATTTTGGGTAAATTGCTAATCACCCACTAATCAAGCTAATCACTTGCTAATTACATTTAATAGATAGCTAATGGTCTAACACTTACTAGCTAGTGTCGTGACCAGAACCAACATCCTTGAGCCACAAATTAAGTAATTATCTGTGGGTGGAAAACGATCATACGGTTTTATATATCGGTTGTGACATGTAGCCATATAGATAAGCAAGAAAATCACGAGTTTATATATAAGCAAGTTTAAAACCGGGATTTCAAATGAAGACTCAATTTTTACACTGAAATAGTGGTTAACAACGGTTAATTAATGACATGAAGCAACATAGAGCTAAAACAAAGATGAAACACCTTCAACTAATTAAAATCTTCAGCAAAAAAGGAGTAACAAATCTAAGTTTAGCATAAAAGATTTCAGTTAAATATATAATGAAGAATAAAATATATCCATACTTGTCTTCACTTATATGCAATTCAGAGTTGAAAATTAAAACAATTCACATCGAGATGAGATAATAACATGTCGATGTCCGGGATAGGCAAAATAATGAAGGATTTCGAGCTTCAACAGGAAAAAGATATTTCAGATTCTCATTTGATTTTCCGTTAAAAAATGGAGAGTAAACGGTCGCAGTGGTATGAGCTGTCAATAACGATCATGATTTGTTTATAGTAGGCAAATGCGAAGGTGTCATGTCGAGGTTGACCTTTGAGTTGACCTAATGTAGTGAAGTTACAGTGACGTGTCAGGATAGTTCGATTTTGTAGCCACAGTTTCAGTACTGCTAGTGGTATAACATCTAAGTTGTTAACTCAATATTAGTTAAGAAACTATAAATAAGCAAAAGTGAATTGTTGTAGCTAGGTTGCTTTGCTTTACTGTATTTTGTGTGATTACTTTTTTTTGTTAAACAAAATACTATTTTTGGAGTTATGTGATTCTTTTCTCTATTTAATCGAACATTCCACACTGCAACTTGCATTTATTTTGATGTTTTCTATTAACATATTAGGAAGATTTTCTAAAGTAAACAAATTCATGTCGGTTTCTAAATTCGAATTTTTCTGAAAGCTACGTTAAAATTAGAAAATGCTTAATAAAAGATTTATTTTCCCGGGACAAAACTAATTAATTAACAATGAGGAGTGATATGAACACATAAAAATTTCCACAAACTGATGTGGCGGAGTGTGATTGGTTCAATGAGAGAGAGAGGAGAGAAACTCACCAATAACACGCCGCCACATCAGTTTGTGGGACTTCTTTGTGGAAATTTTTATGTGATCATATCACTCCTCATTAACAATAGTTCTATCAAGCTACTTCTGAAAAAATGACCCACATTGTAATCTTGAACATTTTAAATCTCATATCCATTTGACGACATGAATCACATGATCCCAATGAATAATGCTTTATTACCTCCTGATAGGTGTAGGATAACATTTGAAATCCACTTTTCTTTTCCTACTTCTTCGATTTATCAGATTGTCATAGTTAAGATGATAGTGTGAAGATTTTTTTAAAAGATACTCCGTAATAGTTATTTATATACAACCATTTTCAATATGTAACGTTGACAGAATTTACACAATTATATCAAATATCAAAGTCTCCCAATATTCCAAGACGTTTACTTAAGAAAGTGACATTAACACACGGCAAGACAAAATGTATTTGTATGTAGTTACAGAATGCAAGTATGATAAATTTTGAAGAAAAATGTTTATGGACAAAAATGACATATATTTCAATATTTTCGACTACTTGCTGTAGGCTATGTTTTGTTTTATGTGTTATGTTCCTTTACTAGAAAGAGCTTTCACATTGATGTGTCATGTGTTGCCTCTCTGTATAAGTGGTTTTGTTTGTCAAGAGTTTGTGTTTGTACAAATTTGACGTAATTAAAAACAT
The DNA here is from genome assembly GCA_014162995.1 of Artemisia annua. Classification (NCBI taxonomy): domain Eukaryota; kingdom Viridiplantae; phylum Streptophyta; class Magnoliopsida; order Asterales; family Asteraceae; genus Artemisia; species Artemisia annua. The sequence continues at coordinate 9,354 of LBNU01030627.1, forward strand.
ATAAATAAAAACTGTATCCGATTCATTTTAGTCTCAAACATATAATCTATTGATATAAATCACAAATTATTTAAAGATTAAGGGCACAAATCTTTACTATTCATTAATAAATCAAAACAAAAAAACCACTTTACATCTTATATTTGAAAATAAAATATCTTTCAAATGGTAAATTGTCTAACGACAAAAATACACAATGGTGACAAGAATTTTTTTTATTTTTCAGTAGACGGACACTTCAATATACTTTCAACAAATTTTATTTCGAGCTCTTTTAGTGCTAAATTTCTGCCATGGAAAATCAAATGTGATTTGTTATTTTGAAAATCACGCGTGGTTTCATAAATCACACGTGATTTCTTATTTTCAAAATCAATTATGATTTCACAAATCACATGTGATTTTTAAAATAACAAATCAACTGTGGTTTTCCAAATCGATCACATGTGATTCTAACGGTGGAAATTTAAACACTCACAGAAAAAACTCGAAAAAAAAGTTCGCCGAAAGTATATAAAAGTGCCCATTATATAAAGATCATTTAAATTTCTGTCAACGGTATAATTCGATTCGCATAGCGATTAATGATATGTGAGATGTTTAACCTTTTAAAAGAAGGATAAACATGGGTTTTTTAATTTGATCAAAAAAGTAAAGGGTTTTGATATCTTTAAGGAATCTTTTCCTCTAAAGATACAATAATATTATAAGTTGGATATAATTTTGATATAATCTTAACACACCTTGTTCCGTCAACTTGATATACTTTGCACCGACCTAGAATAACCGGAACTAGATTTGGCGACACATTTTGGTGGTGCTCGTTGGTGGATCAGGGGTTTGAGAAGCTGTATGCACCGTTAGCTTTGCATGTGCATGTCACCAACCATTTAGTGAAACACTCTTACTACTAACAATATGGAAAACAAAAATACCGCTCAACTTTCAACATAAACACAGAAAAAACTAAAGCGAAAAAATACGCTAATAACGATTACTGATATCAATATCTTTCATTTTAAAAATGTTAGACAGAAACTACATAGCAGATTTCGAGAAGAATTAATAGATGAAATGAGATGTCGAATTATACATACTAAAAATGATATCGTCGACACAAAACTAACAACTCAAATATGATCATATTCATAACAACATGCCAATATGGGAGAAACAAGCTAATCTTATTGCACATCGAACAAAGAATAATTCTAGATGCCTGACACTTAGAGAAATATAAATTTGAATAGTTTTATGAAAAACTGCAAGTGTAAACCCCTTACTCCATGACTATATAAATTTTCTGGATCCATGAATAGCTGCATTGTTAACAACCGCTTCTTTTTAAACCCACATTCCTCAAAATGATCCATAATATAGATAACAATAGGCCAACATATAATAATCAAATCAACAACCTTGCTGTCAACAAATGAAACTAACCATGTACATCGACAACACTATTGCCCAACCAAGTTACCACATGAGGACTATATGTTAAAAGGGTTCGCATAAAGCTAGGCCATAAGCTTGAATAAATGTAGTATGAAAGAATATTTGCAAACAATAGATCGCAAGTAAAGAATTTGTATTGTCTCTCAAGTGAGATGCGTCGGAAATACTCATACATCACTACTGAATGAAGGGGCTATCATTAAGCAACAGGACATAACTTTTAGGCATGAACCAAAAAGGCAGTCAGTCTAAAAAAATGAGAGTCGCCGTTGAAACAAAAACAGTTATGGCCAAGCTTTGCTTTGGAGAATACATATCAAAAAAACCCAGAAAAGTATAATATAGACTTTCGTCCGCGCTTAAAAAGATATGATAGAAGTGTAGGATCAAAAGGCTATTTTAGTACTAAGTCTGCGATACAATGCCCCCGAAAATTATGCCAAGAGATCTGATATTCCTATGACCACATGTATGTTTTGAATGTAGGTAGTCAACACAAACTTTATCAGACGTCCATTGGCATTAATAGAACGAAACCTATAACGAGAGACAAAAAGCCAAAAATCTTCAAAAGAAAATGTGTAATAAATACCTCTAATCTACTCAGGAATTCGTAAAATAAAAATATAAAAAAGCACAAACTAAACCTACACGAATACAATCCACTATAAATAGTCTGATAAATACAATCAATAGAATTCTTCTCTTCATCTCTATGATAGCATCTTAAATGCACCTAGATAACATAACCACTTTTAATAAATATATGTCCAGTGAAGCGAAAAACAAAAAAATACTTATTACTTAAGAGATAGATAACAAATGATTAATATCAGATCCTCTATACAGAAGGACTTGAAATAACATACGCTAAAACTTATTTCTCAACTACATCAGCAAAAGACGAAATTACTTACATTCCACGTGCCAGGAGTAAAAAATCTAAACATACAATAAAAGACTAAAGATATTATTAATAATTTTGGGGCTAGCCAATCTATTCAGATAATGCACGTGACGGAATAAAACAAATTAACTTGCAGACTATTTACAGTGAGCACTAACAACAAAAACTAATACAAACAGTGGAAAAACAAATCAACTCATGCATAACCACCTACAAAAACTGAAGCCCACCCTATATCAAATCACCTAATACATATAACATCAAAGACTAACAATACTAAAATCTACATTATAATTTATATGATCAAAAACACACTAAACTAAACAATAAGAACAAGTGAAAGAAATTATTAAATAAACATAAAAAAAACAATATTAAACAACCCTAAAAATAATAAATATCAAATAAAACCATAACAACACTAAATAACGAGATGTGTCTACTTCATTGTAAACATCGAATGAGATACTTAACAAAAAATTTGATAAAGTTCGCTACTTATATATCATCATTTTATTCATCGATTAATATCCACTAATTCTCATACGGACTTGATCACTACAATCCACATATACATCATAACAAACACCAAATACACCAAAAGAACAACAACAACCAGTTGCATACATTGTCGCCAACCATTATTTTTACCAGCTTATGATCCCTCTCTTAATAACCACCATCACATTTGAATTTACGTAAATAACCAAAAAATCACCAACACTAAAAAGTCCACATATAATTCACTCTACATAATATAATTATACAAAATCAAAACCACAGATACTCATAGAATACTACTAAACAAACTTGCCGCCAAGTCAACATAAAATTAAAAAATCACCTAATACCTATGAAGCGTAAATAATATCCAGTAGAGGCTAATACACCCAACAACCATATTCTACCCACGGAAAAAATTCTAAATATAAGAATGTACGTACCCAAAAACAAACCCACAGGCAAATGCGGGAAAGCCATGCAAGTTAACTAATTAAAAAAAAGAAAAAGAAAAAAAAAGCGTGTTTCAGTACCTTGTTATTTAGCTTGATTGAATACATAAGAAGAAATAAACTAAATATAAAAATAGGTTCCATATTATATTTCCAAACACTGATTCATATAGAAAATCAGACTTCCAAAATGCACAGAATGTTATGAACTTCGTTGGATGCCATTCTGCTATTTAATGTGCACCGTACTGGTAGATTTTAGTATAAAATCTTTACATAACACTTACAAGAATCCCACGATTCTGCCGTTTAGTCGGATAAAAAATTCTCTTGTTTCTATCTCTAGTATTTGTAAAAATTTGGAAGAGAAATTTATCTCCACAAAATACTTGAAAGTATAGAAAACGCGTTATGTATTTTCTATTTTCAAGAAGGGGAGGGAGAGTTGTAGGTTACAAAGGAAAACTAGGAAAACAACTAAAATTTCTTTTGTAATTTTCCTTGTTAAGTTAGGAAATAGGAGATTTTGTGTTTTGCAAAATATTTTGTTGAAAAACACTGAATTGAACGTGATATCTGTTTTTCTTGTTTTCCATAAAACATTTGTGAAAAACAAGGGAGTTTCCCCCAACTAAACGCACCCTTAGCAATTGGCAAAACAATCTCTAGTTCCGTTGCTAAACTCATTTAGGGCCTCACAGATACATTTCATTAGAATGTAGCTCTGTAAGCTAAAGTCAGTACACTGCGTTGGTAAACTGTAAATTAATATTAAGTGATAATCTTTCATAGCTAGTCTCATTGGTGATACACAAATCGTGAAACGGAATTGTGGCCGTTGGTATTTTGTAGTTTTTCTTATGTGGTTTATCTGTCACGTCACAAAAGATGCTTCCGTTGTAAAGATAAGCTCTTCTAGAATCTGAAATTCATACCAGAGTACATGTTTCGGCCTTCCTCCGATAATTGACGTTTGTTGTGTAGGATTCCAAGGCTAAGCTAGATCGTCTGTTTACTGTACAATTACAATCAGTTTGTAATTTTACTTCATGATCAGTTTCTATGTCTTAGATTGTGACTTGATAAAAAAGTCTATCCTATGATTGTTTATGCTCATTTCAAGGTTTTATTTCGCATCAATTAAGGTATATATTGTCCATGCATGCTAAAGCAAATCCGTTATTGTCTGTCCTACAAGACCAAGCAACTTGGATAAATGAAATATGTCATCAATTATTAATATGTTAATTAAATGGTCTAAAATGTTTCCCGTCATTATTTCTTGGCTTATTGAGAAAAAAAGAATTATATTCACATGATCACCTCATTCTATTTTGGAGTTATGTGATTCTTTTCTCTATTTACTCGAACGTTCCATACTTCAACTTGCATTTAGATTTACGTTTTTTATTAACATATATCGGAAGATTTTCTAAAGTAACACAAATTCGTGTCGGTATCTGAATTCGAATTTTTCTGAAAGCTACGTTAAAATTAGAAAATGCTTAATAAAAGATTTATTTTCCCGGGGCAAAACTAATTAATTAAGAATAGTTCTATCAATCTACTTCTAAAAAAATACCCAAGTTGTAATCTTGAACATTTTAAATCTCATGTCCATTTGACGACATAAATCATGATCTAAAATGAATAATGCTTACCTCCTGATAAGTATAGGATAACATTTGAAATCCACTTTATTTCTCCTTAATAATTTTTTAAAACGGCTAGTTAGTAGTTAGTGGTTCGAGTAGTGCAGTGACATCCAAGCGGGCAGTATGCCTTCCTCGAACCTTCGCTTTTGGGAAATAAACTCCACTCATTTTTCCGCTTCGCCTAAGAGGAAAACACCATTAGGCAAGCCTCGAACCTGAGACCTCTAAGGGAAACAACCCGGCCTCCTCAAAGTTACCCTTGATGGCCACCCCAAAATACATACACACCTAGTGAGGTTTGAACCATTAACCTTTTGTTCGAAAGTCAACGAACTTATCACCAATTTAGCATTTAGCATATTCTCTTGGTTAAGAAGATAGTGTGAAGATTTTTTTATAAAGATAATAGTTATATATTTATTTATAAACTGTCATTTTCAATATGTAACGTCCACATGATTTACACAATCATATCAAATATCAGTCGCACAATTCAACGATGTTTAATCATGAAAGTGACAACACACGGCAAGACAAAATGTGTTTGTATGTTAGTTACAAATTGCAAGTATGATAAATTTTGAAGAAAAATGTTTATGGACAAAATGCACATATTTCAATATTTTCCACTACTTGTTGTAGGCTATGTTTTGTTTTTATGCGTTATGATCCTTTTACTAGGAAAAGCTTTCACATTGAGTGTCATGTGTTGCCTCTTTGTATAAGTGGTTTGGTTCAGTGCCGTCTTTGAGTTTACAGAGGCCCTGTGCAGAATTTAGTTTAATAAAAAAAATGGGGCCTAAAATAGAAAGTAAATAATTTTCTAAAGAGATAAAATGAGAAATAATCGTTTTCAAAGTGCATTGGCTAGCAGTTTACAATGCAACTTCTTAGATAAAATACTTGGAGTTAGTTTTATGGAATATATATACATACGATAGAAATTTTTGAGGCCCTTATAATTTGGAAGCCCTGTGCGACAGCACATCTCGCACACCCTCATATACGGCTCTGGTTTGGTTGTTCAAAACTCAATTTCATTTCGGTTCATTTTAGTGTGCTGGGAAGATGAAGAGATGAACTTGTATGTTTGTACAAATTTGACATAATTAAAGGTATAAAAATAAAAGCTGTTTATCAGGTTCATTTTAGTCTATCAGACATAAATCTATTGATATAAAGATACATAGGTGAGATTAATATATATCATAAACTAGCTTATAACCCGTGATAAATCACGGGCAGCTTATATTAAGTTTGCTGATAAAAAAAAATTTAAAAGAAAAAAATAAAAGGGTAAAGTTCGCCAATCGAAAGAAAGTCTACCAACTATTAAAAAAAAGAATTGTTTACAATCAATTTGTTAAACATTTTTAATGTCTAATGAGGAAAGGTACCTAAAGATACGTTTAAAATGAAGAGTTAACGAAAGAATAATTTAGGATTTGTTGTATACTATATAACTTATTGGTTGACCCATGTTTGAAACTTAAATCACATTGGCTTCATCTGAATTACATAAAGTTGCACATTGTGCTTCATAACGATGCAATGATGGCACAATTTGTTCATCCTTTTCAACGGATAAACTCCGACCATTTTTATCGATTCACACATGAACAGAGATTAGGCAGCGCCGTTCTCTCCTTTCAAGGAAATGGATCTACTAAGTTGACGAATGACGATGTAAGCATCATAGAACATCACTTTCTACTTAAGCAATCAAGCTCTAGTATTTGCAGTGAATGGCATGACCTTTTGGAAGTGAAGTGAGGATACCTTGCAAATAAAACCAAAAGCATGAGTATAATTGTATACATGCCATTACAAGACCAAATGATCACCTTCCTCGCTACCTAATTCTACCAAACATCACCTGATACATCTAACAAGAGAGAATAACAAAGAAAAATGGCATTACAACTCTCTCACATATACATTTTGTTAGTTGGTCCGTGTTCTTTCTGTTTCTACTTTGAACACAACTTTTATCTCAAATAGATATAAGTATGAGGTGTATTGGTTGTCATGCTAAACAATTTATTGGGTGTCAACCCAACTCAACCCGTTGCAATTGAACCAAACCCATTTAACCTCATACCAGGCTGCCAAAATTTTAACCTCTAATTATTAGCAACTTACATGCACCTTACTTATAGTATGAGTTAGCATTCTACAAGCTTCCTTGATCCCAGGGAATGATTTCAACCTGCGGTACAAAGAAAATTGTTATGTTTAAAAAATTCCAGCGCTAAAATTATGTAGTTACCCATTATACGATTGTTCGTTGGTCCAATTATGCAAAATGCAATTTTAAGCGCTACTCATACTTGAAAAATACCCTTGAAAGAACTTGAGGTAGATACTAAGATTTAGCATAACAAAGTGGCACATTTTGTAAGTTTCAGTTATTTTCATAAATAGGACTATTAAGAAATACTTTGTAACAAACATAGATAAACATACTTTTAGTTCATTAGCATAAGCATTTTAGTTCACTGACTGCTATGAAAAACTAACCGGAAGTCAATAATTGATCTACCATCAAAACCAAAAATTTTATGATCAAGGAATTGAAGGACTTGGAATTAGGCCAATCAAGAAACTCACATACAATTTGGCTATTGCTATGATAATTAGCAATGGAAAGCTTTTCTTTTGCCTTTAAAGAAAAATAATAATTAGCAATGAACTAACAAGTTTCAATAATCAAAAGTGTACGTGTGCACTTTGAAACCTTTCAAAGATGAGGCATAATTCAAAATTGGTTTTTCCATGATACCTTGATAGATATTTCTTTGAGGCATTTGATCAAACACTTGTGAGCACTTCAT